>VUQK01041149.1:0-22354 GCA_015106715.1 Bujurquina vittata
GTGGATAGAAGGAAAGAAAGTAAGAGGAGAAACACAAAATGTAAAGGTGTAGGTGTGTGTGTGTGTGTGTGTGTGTGCGTGTGCGTGTGCGTGTGCGTGTGCGTGTGCGTGTGCGTGTGCGTGTGTGTGTGTATTGCAGTTCCTGGTGGAACCTTTCGTTCTCAAATCTTTCCTTTCCAGAAAAGTGCACTCAAACACTAAAACTTCCCCTCAAACACATTAAAAATGAAACAGTTCCAGGATTTAGCTGCCACTGCTGAATGCTCAGGAAATCTCTGGGATGAGATGAGTTTCTAATTTGCCAAAACATTACGAGATCGTTAAACGAGGGGATGAAATCTGCAGAGGACATGAGACATGGATGTTTGCATCAAACGTATTCACAAAACACTGACTGACAATGTAACAGGAGGATTTAAATACTGTTTTGTGTGTGCATTTATGCTTGTTAGTGTTTGTGTGCTGTTCATGTGCATCACTAAGCGTATCCAGCTATTTCAAGCAGATGATGAGTCACCAGCGGTAATCTCCAAATGACAGCAGGTTACAGTTTGAGGATACATTCATCTTGTGTGCAGCAAGTACCTGCAGGTCATCAGGGTATTCCCTGTGCACAGCTAACTCGTTAGCAGTCCTACCAACTCTGACTTTGCCCGCCGCTGCTCTGAAAGGGGCAGGAATTTCTAATTTTATGGTCTTGTGGACAGCAGGGGCAACAAGCTACGTTAAAGTTACCGTGACTAATGTCATTACAGGCTGTCAAACAGACGTTGCTTTAGATGTGTAGCTCACAGCTTACAAACAGGGAGCAGGTAAAGCTTCATTGACTTTCCCAAAGGCACTCTCCGTCCCATTACAATTCAAACCGTGTTTTCATTTGTGCAAATGCAGTACTTTTATAGTGGAAAAACATTTAGATTAGATATGCTTAATAATGAAACCATGCAAGCTAAAACAGATTCATTTTGAGTGTGGTACTGATGGACACAGTTTCACCCTAATTCAATTTCCAGAGGAAATTAAGGATTTACAGCTGAAAACAAATGATGGAAACAGTGGATGGTTCCAGAAATATATCTCAATTTTATACATACTATATACAATACAGTTATACTTGTATATGCACTAACCAGCCACTTCATTAGGTACACCGAGATGTTGAACTGTTTGCTAACAGACAACAATTAGACAATCCCATGGCAGCAACTCATTGAATTTAGGCATGCAGCACATGGGCTACAGCAACAGAAGACCACACCATGTGCCACTGCTGTCAGCTACGAACTGGAAATTCATAGGAGGACAAGAGAAGATTGGAAAAACATTGCCTGGGCTAAAGCCTTGATTTCTGCTGTAACACTGAGATGGTGGGGTCAGGATTTGGTATGAAAACATGAAAGTGTGGCTCCATCCTGCCTTTACATCATGGATATGCAGCCAGTAACTCTGCAGCAATTGTGTGACTCTGTCATGACAATATGAACCAAAATCTCTGAGGATTGTTTTCAGTACCTTGTTGAATCTGTGTCATGAAGAATTTATGCAGCTTTGAATTTCTAAAGAGGGTACCCAATACTAGCAAAGGGGTATCAGAAAAGTGAGTCAGTAAGTTAATATGCACATAACTGTCAAGACAGGCAAACACCTGAGCTGTAAATGGCATCAGAGTTGTATCAGTAATAAGATCTGAGGCATGGGCATTCATGGGCAAATGTGAGTATTAAAATAATCATTGAAGATTTAAGTTTCCTAACTCAAATTACAAAATACACACACAGCTGTACCTGTGTGTGTATTTTGAAGTGATTATCTGCTCAAAGTAAAAATCAGCTTTTAACTTTTTAATTGAGCCAATATTTTCCACAACCTGCAATATGTCTGCCCCATTTTTATTGCCCAACGCTAAATGTTCATTATCTTTTTTAATTCTTTAATGTCCCATCTGCCAGCAGCTGGCCACTACCCCCACCCACCCACACACACACACACACACACACACACCTCCCCAATCCCACATGCATGCATGTGTCTGCACACACTCTTCCCTCCAAAGGTCTAGATGTTAAATCCCGTAAGCGTTGCATTATTCATGTGGCGTTGCAGATGTAACCTTCTGAGAGGGAACTTTACGTTTTGCCCCCGGCTTTTGAGCTCATTACATTTTACAGAAAGTGCATTCATTTGTGTTTAAGAAACAGTCTGAGGCAGAGTTTTATGAGGACACTGGATGGCCAAGCTTATTGTTTGGCTGGCTGACCTTTGAGCTATACCGCTATGTGTAATATATTTATGTCGGTTCCATTTTGAGCTTCCAACTGTTTACCACAGATTCCACCACCACAGATCTCTTGCTCACTTGCACACTTTATTCACTTTATTCAACATTTATGCATTCATGCATTCAAACACATATGGCAAAGCCAAAAAGTCACTATATCCCTGATTTTTCAGACTATCTCCTCCTAATATTCACAGTCCTGGGTACACAGGTAAAAGTGAATTACCCTGCATGGGGATTTTAGATTTAATTCTCAGTGATGCCTACAGTGCTAAACTCTAGCTGACAGGATCCATTTTTTTCCCTATGGAAGGTCATCATTGCTTCCGGACTTCAAATAAGCATGGCAGGGAGGTGGAGTGGAATGGATGATGACAATATTTAAATGCAAATGAAAATGAGGTTGGATTGGACGAGATGGTGCATGTATTATCGAGCAGGTTTGTGATCTGAAACTGTAATCTTCTTTCTCGTGTTTCCACTGCACGAGGGAGCAGGAAACAAGATCAAGGCACGGATCCTCAGCCAGTTGCAACTCTACTAAGTAGACAGAATTTATGTAAAAAGTATTTCGAGTTCCACAGATGTAGAAAATGGTGTCTTCTACACTTTTGAACTGCAGTATAAAAAGACACAAGGTTACAGTTCATTTTCCATCATCTCTAATTTGAGTTTTATCATCACAAGGTTCTACTGAAATCACAAACTTTGTTGTCCTTCAAGACACTCCTTTCATTCTCATAAATACACCACTCTGGAGGAGGCTATTAAAACAGTACATTATCATCACCTTTCACTCTAGTGGAGGAAATAAATTGCCATATCTGAACATAGACTTTGAAATGCTAATGTTCTTGCTAGGAGGCTTCAATACTGTGACCTCAACAGAGACTCTTGCAGTCTATATTCATTCTGGCCTGTTTTACTTAATGATCTGTTTCTGCATAATTTTGTTTCCCTGTTTAACTCAGAGCACTTAATACTGTTATTTTACTTATTTATTGAATGTCTTTGACTTGATTTGAGTGTAAGGGGCACCTTGGTGGCAGATCAGAGGTTTAAATCAGACCTTTTGTTTCATTGCATGTCTTTCTGTATAATTTGTCTCTCTGTTGTCAACAATCTAACTGTGTGGAGTCTGTCTCTCCAGGCTATGATTTAGTCATGGTCCCATTTATGTAGTGATTAAAGCTCAGGAGGCTAAAAGCATGCCTCTATTACTGAGTAATAAATGGTTTGTAGGAGCAAACATGTCTGCAGTGGCAAATGCAGTTTTTTATGCTGCAGTTTGCTGAAGCTGAGGGTTGAAAATCAGGAAGGTTCATAAACTTAACAAGCTCCTCAGGGTTGCCAGTTCTGTCCTAGGCTCTCCTGTGGACACCCTGGATGCAGTGTTGGAGAGAAGGACTTCATCCAAACCAGGAACTATAATTGACAACCTCTCAGGAGGACCGTGTTCAGCAGGAGGCTCCTCCAGCTGAGCTGCAGGACAGCAGAAGCCAGTGCTAGGATGCAGCTTCTGTCTGATATGTAGCCATGTAAGTCCTAAATAGTGAATGCAGCACCTGTTAATCCACCTCATTTAAAGCTGAAAGTCTGCAATTTAAACACATCTTGATTGTTTGATATAAAATCCACTGTGAAGTTGCACAGTTAAAAAAAAATAAATGAAGTGTTATTGTCCAAAAACCTCTGAACCTGACTAAATATACAGTAGATTAATGATTTAGACCCCTGTGATGGATTGGTGACTTGTCCAGGGTGTACCATGCCTCTCATCCTGTGACAGCTGGGATAGGCTCCAGCCCAGCTGTGGCTCTGAATTGCAGAAGCGGAAGAAAATGGATGGATTGATTTCATCTTCTTCCTGTGATTCCTCTCTTTATACTTGAAGCTGCGAGTTTTACCAGTTGTCAGTTCTCTAAGGTCACTTGGCAGGATCCAATTGTGACTGTAAAATCCATGTAACAGTGCAAGTGAGGTGTATTATTCAATCAGCAGGGAACTCCAATAGAATGAATGAGGATTCTAAAAATGAGTCAAGTTGAGGGACTCAGTGCAGAGGTTGGTTCTGAATCAAACAAAAAAGGAGCATTTGGTATTTTATATTTCTTTCTTTCTTTCTTTCTTTCTTTCTTTCTTTTCTAATACTTGAAAAAAATATGATCAGTTCACCATAAAATGTAGATTATGGCCTGAAACCATCTGCTCAGCGGGGCCACGTAGACATTTAGCGTGGGTGTACAGATGGACTCCAATGATATGGAAACCAAGAGAGAGTGGACTGGACAGAATCCAGTACTGTGCTGGATTTGGGTTTTTAAATTGTGAAATTCCAGTAGTTACCATTTTGTAATTTATAATCCTCCCTGTACCAATTCAGTAGTTGTGGAAACAGGTCAAAGGTCTAACCTTTAAACAAGAATCGCTGACTAATTTGATGAGAATGAAAATTATGTGAATCACAATTACCGTATATAAACAGAGCCGAAACAGTTAATTTACATCACCTTCATCCAAACAAGAAATAAAAGAATATATCTTAAAGAACTCTGTTCAGCCCTCCAATATATATGAGATATACATAGTATATGCAGGGGACACTTGAAATAAATGTACAGCTTTTACAGCTTGGTCAAAAATTTGTTGGCTAAAGATGCCATTTTTGTAGCTGTGCTTCTGTACACCATCACAGTGGATTTCAAATTAAACAATCACTATGTGATTGGAGTGCAGATTTTCAGCTTTAATTCAAAATTTTGCATTACCTGTATAGGAATTACAGACATTTGTATACACAGTCCTCAAAGTTAATTGGATAACTGTCAAGAAGCGTCATAGCCTGGTGGGGCCTCTTTCTTTGTAATAATGTCTGAAGTTGAGTCAAAATGCTGAATTTGTATTTTATAGCTTTTGACTGTAATTTTAAATATGAGGCCCAAAAGGATGCCAATGTGCAATGAGAATGAAGGAAAGATAAACGCATGAAGGAGTGAAACGACTCATGATCAGAAGCATACCACACTATATGTCAGACATAGTGGAGGTACATTCATGGCTCCCTGTGGAAGGAAAAACTCCTTTTCAACAGAACCAACAGAACCAGGCTCCGGGAGAGGCAGTCATCCACTGTGACTGGTTGAGGATGAGGGGAAAAAGAAGAGAACAGGGGGAGATAGGACAACAGACACACAATGGGGGAGAAAGAGAGAGAGTTTAATAAATATGGTCACAAGTGTTTATTGATGATGTGACTGCTGCTAGAAATAGCAGGATGAATTGTGAAGTTTACAGAGCGCAGATTCCGCTCAGATTCAGCCAAATGCTGCAAAAAAAGATCAGGGAGCGTGTACAGTGCACGTGCACAATGACTCCAAAGCATACTGCAAAAGAAACCCAAGGTAAAGAAAGGAGACATTCTTTAATGGCCAAGTACCTGATCTCAGCCCAACATAACATGATTTTCAGCCCCTGAAGATGAAGCTTAAGGCAGAAAGCCCTGTAAAGAAGCAGCAACTGAAGGCAGCTTCAGTAAAATGCTGGCAGAATGTCTCAAAGCAGAAAACAGGAGACAAATCTATAGATCTTAATGTATTTGCAAAAAAGGCAATAGCATTGCTCAGCAAGGTCTGCCTCATACAGGGTTAGGTCTTTATTTCTTTAGCAAGGGATCTAGTTTTAAAACCAAAATATGTACAATTACAATTTTTAGAATGTGGTATGCTAAGATATAAATAGAAACAGGATGAAATGGTTTGAAAATGCCAAAAATCCACAATTTAATCACAATTGTTTAATGTGAGTTTTCTTTGAATTATTTAATAGCAGCAACATAGCTCCAAAATGTTGGGATGGGGACCAACAAAAAGACTGGAAATGTAACTGGTACTAAAAATAAACATGAACATTTTGCAGCTAATTAGGTTAGTTAACAACAGGTCGGCAACATAAGCTATAAAAAACGTCAACTTAGAGAGTTTCACAGCAGTAAAGACGGGCAGAGTTTCACCAATCTGCAGAAAACTTTGTCGACAAATTGTGGAACAATTTCCAAATCATGTTCCTTGACATAAAATTGTGAATACTTTCAAAATCTCATCATCTTAAGTACACAATACCATCAAATGAGAATCTGGATAAAACTCTGTGTGTAAGGGACAAGGCTGAAAATCAATATTGGATGCTCGTGATCTTCAGGCCCTCAGGTCGCACTGTATTATTTACAGGTATGATTATATCATGGAAATAATTGTTGAGCAGCTAGAATCTTCTATCAGACAAGAATGGGATGACATTTCTCTCCCAAAAGTCCAGCAACTGGATAGAATATGAATTATAAGTTAATACAACCACTAAATTTACAGTGCTCCAGAGAAAAATCTGATGTTCTTCTTTTCAGCCTCAATCAGATATTTGAGATGTACATGATTACTAAAAGTCATCTTGAAAGATGACGATTTTTTTTTTATTTTCAGAATGTTTGAAATTGTGTAGCAATGCAGCTGAGTATTGGTACATTTTGTTACCCTCCAACATCTGGAACCAGGCAAACTGAAAAGAGGACAGAAGAGTAAATCATGCCTCTGTGTGTCTTGAATAAGGGGAGAAAATGAGAAAAGTTGAGAACAAATATCTATTTGAAAGCAATATAGACAGCAGAGTCAGTATTTCATCATACAGTGCATTGAGCTCTTGAAGCTTTTCATCATACAGATACAAATGGGTGTCCAGAAATTCACCCGAAGGCAGGACGTAAACAGTCTGACGCTCATAATTTCCTGGAAAAGGACCACAGAACTTCCTAATTAATG
Organism: Bujurquina vittata; assembly: GCA_015106715.1. Taxonomy (NCBI): domain Eukaryota; kingdom Metazoa; phylum Chordata; class Actinopteri; order Cichliformes; family Cichlidae; genus Bujurquina; species Bujurquina vittata. The sequence goes on from VUQK01041149.1 coordinate 7,090, forward strand.
TTCCGTTATAAGGCTGAAATGACACCTATGCTCCTGTACACAATTATCGATCTTTTGCTGTGATGTGGAATTTAATATCCAGCAACTGTCCCAAAAACATTTTATATAATTCTGTCCTTAAACTGCACAGGTAGATGAGAAGATTAAGTACATAAATTAGATTTTGATATCTGAAAAGGTCAGAATGTGGTCGTACAGGGTTATTTGGAGGATGGCGCATGAAAATTATTTGTATGTGCTTATTAATGGACTCCAACTCTTGCGTAAATCGCAGTCAAGCAGGCTGTGGTGTTTCTAAATGCTGAGGCATATCACTTCACCTTCATTTGTCCCGCCTCTGCTGGAAAAAAGACGAAGCCCTTCAGCACCACGGATAGCGCCAAAAACTGCACAAGTTAAGAAAACTTGAGAAAAGGCGGGATCGTTAACGATGTTCTGGATCAGGTTCAAAACCTTCGATGGCCTCATTAGATTTGCCAGTTAGAGCACCACGGTGAAACCTCCATGACTCAGTTGTGCTGTCTTTACTTTTCACTGATGTCTCAAATCGCAGGGAGAAGCAGCAGTCTAGAAGCCCATCACACTGTTACACCCCCGAGGCGAACACAGAATGCATTAACCCTTTGCGATCAGCGCGATGAGAGTGGCCCGGGTGTTTAGATAGGGTGAGCCAACCACTTTTAATTATAACAGCGCAGCGGCGCGGGAGACACAGTTTTCAACCTCAAGGCTAAGACTGCAACCGAGCTGCTGCGGTGCTACTGACGGGGAGAAGCACAGGCCTCACATGGGCTATTATATAATTAGTATACTGAGTGTAAATGGGAGTATTCTAATCAGAGGCGGAAAACACAGACAGCCTGATAAGAAGGAAGGGGAGGTCTAATAACAGTGGAGAATAAAGAGGTTTGGGTGGAGGAAGGTGCTTTGAATCTTGCAAGAAGATGAAAAAAGATGAAGGGGTGGTGGGAGTAAGACACACTGCATCATTTAAGTACTGCGGCTGATGTCACTTCCTAAGCACCATAATTGGTCATCAATGACTCTTATAGCTGTGAAGAATGGCTAAATGAAAACAACATACACACAGACATACACACACACACTTCCCCGGGGGTTTGTTTCAGTGATTCATTAAACCCTTAATTGCTCGGACCTCACAGCCTCTTCCTCTCTCCTCCTCCTCTCTCTCTCTCTCTCACTCCCTCTCTTTCTCCCTCTTTCTCACACACACCTGAGAGGAGGGCAACTCCCATTGAGGACGGCGTCGCATATCTTCCCGCTCACCTATACACAGCCTGCTGGCGTGGCCCCCCATGTGCCTCCTCCCTTACCGAACAGTACTGACAAATGGATTAAATCTATCAGCGGGAATAGCCGTGATAGGCGCACCGGGAGCGTCGGGAGATCCCTCTCCATCCTTTTGCTGCTTGACAGATCTCCACTCAAAGCTTTCGCCGTGCATCATCCACGCCGTGATTTTATTTCGACAAGAAAGACTGACTTAAATCGTGATTTTTCATTTTATAATAGGCGACCGACGACAGCAGCTGCAACAGCAGCACCGGTTCTTAGACCCAGACCCGTGGGCGGCTGGGTGGCGTTCGTCTGGGCGAGCTGATAGGACGAAGATTTGGCACTCTACCTACCAACTGCTTCATCCCAAAACGACCCCAAATTTTCGAGATATGGCGATGAGAAGTGAGATGTAGAAAACGGACAGAAGGCCATTCATGTGGGTCTGTGCTTCAGCCAAAACGGACAACATTTCACACCTTCCACACCATCAGCATCCTCCTGCTCCCCATCTAACCAGTTGATATTTTTTGACACAACTATCTAAAAAGTGTGGAGCACACAACACACTGGTGAATTCCCCAGGCAGGTCCAACACACAGACTGAATGAGTCCATCTCTGACTGTCGGACGGACTCCTCAAGAGCGCAGGACGGATGCAAACAGAATAAACACATCTTGGCAATTCAAAAAACACCTTCAGCCATTCCGCCAACGGAGCTCTAACCGAAAGGGGTGACTCGCACACCGGAGGAAAAGTCGTTTCACGGGCAGGTAGGCTATACCCTCACGGCCAATTAGCGTGCTGCCTCCGGGATGGTGCGATAAAGGTGATAAAGGTGATTACCGCGACCGAGCGCCCAAGCGGCGGTCCTTCTGACGGCTGTAGAGCCGCGCAGGCGACTGCACCTGTTGTAATCTCAGGCGTGCGAATGTGCAGCGCTTGTGTGTGCGTGAGCGTGTGCGCGTCTGTAGCATACATAGATCCCAGTATGCTTTGACGGTCTATGAGCTGTGTTTTTTGTTAATATGTGACAAACTGACAACACCGTGGTGTGTGCGCGCCCGCGTGTATTTGTACAATTTCTGACCATTTCAAGCGTTTCTTTCTTTATTTTTATTTCCCAGCTGCTTGTGCGCGTCAGAGCGCGCTGTGTGGGTTTGATGGATATGATTAGGTGATTATAGGTCCATCACACAAGTGTGATTACAGTATAATTGTCTCAGTACGCAGCAGGGTGCAAAGCACTCCATCTCACACTATACATTATGCTCCGTGGCTTCTTCAGCCGTTCTCCTGTTCACTCAGGCTTTAGCAGCTCATATATTGGTTCTGATAAATAGGAACTGGCTGCAGTCTAAAGCCCAGTTGAATTCATTCTCATTGCCAGATGCTCTAAAACTCCACAGTCATAAAGCGTGATGGCCAAATCTGTCACCTGCCTTGCACACATTCATCATCTGATACCCTGGAGGAGACTCGCCTGTGGATGTTAACGGATGGTGGATATGATGGGTAATTGGGAGTGTGGATTTTGTGCGACTTTTTCTTTTTTTAAAAAAAATCTCTTTCGAAGGAGAAGGAGCTATTAGCGAACATGAATGTTTTCTTTATCTTTTAAATTCTCGTGCACTCTATTATGCATCGAGTGTGTGTGATAGATCAGCAGCTTGGCAGCTTGGAGTGGTGTGTGTCCAGCTGCGCTCCCTCCGCAGTCTGGAACACCATCATGGGCGTCCAGGTTGGGTGGGACGTTTTCAGCATCCAACAGGCTCTTTCAGAGCACCTGATAGAAGATCAAGGGTATATTCGTCCCCGTACTCTGCCTGGGTTGCTGGTGAAGCATTAGAGCTGCTCAGTTGGCGCAGAAGCAGATAGGTCAGATAGAGCGGGCTGGATGACCCAAGCTGAACTCCAGCAGAGGCGGCTTCAGGGGGCAGGATGCACAGCTCATCAAGTGCCTCTACTGGGGAAATGTTTTTAGAATGCAGCCTTGATGGGTTGGAGAAAGACAGCAGAGATCACAGCTGTGCGGTGACAGACAGTTTGCCCAAGGTGACTTCAGTGGGATGCTGACAATGTGACATTGTGCAGAGGCAGAGTAAATGATTTAATTTCTATATATCATTTGTATTGGTCTAAAATCTGTAAATCTAATAAGAGGCAAGTTTGTTGTGGCTTCCTGTTGATGTAACATGACCCCCCCCCTTTTTTAGCCATAAATTCATAAAACCTTCTTTCCATGTTTTGTTTCCCATTACGCTTTATAGTAAATAAAGGATGCCAAATCACAAAGTGGCAGTTTATATTTTTCCAGCACTGTCAGTTCAAATGATCAGCTGTGGCCTCTCATTACTGTTGGTAGGTGACAGGGGCCTTAACTAAAACTGGAGAAGACATGAAGAGAAAACTGGCATTTTTTAGTGGCTTGAAGAACAGAGGGAATAATTTGTTCATTTATCTGGTATCTATCCCTTGGGCCAGCTTACAGATCTCATGCACATCAGAGGGGCCTTGGATGATGTTAAATCACTCTGTTGTGTATGTTTTGATGGTTAATTGTTGGCTGCAGTAGAAGTAACAACCTGTTCTCCTTGATGTGGAAGAGAAAGCCTGATATTGTTAATCTGTTGTAGAACTACCTGCCTGTGATGGCTGCCCTGTGCATGTGCTGCTGAAAATAAAGTACTCCTGTGACCCCCTCATCTCTTTCCTACTATTCTGCTAATGCATTTTTCTCCATGGGGAAGAGGTGAGGAAGGTGAGAAAAAAAAAACATCATTCTTCATTTTCCCAATGCAAAGCCTTTTTCTCAGTTTCAGCCACTCGTTTCCCTTCATCTCAGCTTCTCTGAGCTTAAATCCATTCTGATCATCACATTGCAGACTTGAAAATGGGCTACCTGGGGTGCAAGTGACCCCACAGTTCAAACACTGTCAGTCAGCCCACTTTGAGTCATTCCTTTCATCCCCTTTACCCCTGCAGACCTGCAGACCCCATGAACACATCTGCCTTTATGTCCACCTGTCTTTCCACTCATCCTGCTCTCACACAGGGAATGAACCTTATCAGGACTTTCTGCTAAAACAAGTCAGCTCTAATGTCCATCTCTGTGACAACACTCGGTAATTTAACAAGTAGAAAAAAAAACACCATCCAAAAATATGCGGGAGAATATCAGGCAGGGGTGGAAAACAACAGCGAGAAAGAACCAGTGTGTGAGTGTTTGATTTTCGTATGTGTGTGTCGGGTTTTGCCACGAGCGAGTGGGTGTTTTTGTCAGGGGAACAATTGTGGGAACAGATGGACTGTTGCGATACATTCTCATATTAATTTCATATCATATGTCTTATTTATTTGTTCGCCGATTGAATAATTTCTGTTTGCTGCTCATTTGAGTAGTTGAAGAATTTGAGAATTTATACTGTGGCTAATGTTCACCCATTAAATCTCCATTATTTCCTCAGTCATTTTGTTCCCATAGGCTAAATGCTGCATATTCACATCAGATTACTAAACCATGATAAATAAACAGCAAACGTGCATACATCTGCATAAATGCACCAAAAGCAGGGATTGGGGTACACACATGGCTGTTCTGGGCCCCCAAAACAAAAGTGATTTTGGTAGCTTTGACCTGCCACACTAGGAGGTGGAGTCTTAAGAGGGGTTATCAAATGTGCTCATAATGACACATTTTTGGACTGGACAGCGTTCGTAGTGCTGCACTCGCTCATTCACATGTTAAATATATACGTTGTTATAATTGAACAAAATATACCAAAATCTTTATTGTTTTTTTTTTTAAAAAAGAAGAAATGAAACATGAATCAAATACATTGAATGAAAAAATAAAGTCAGAGGCAGAACTTTCAATAAAATTCCACATCATTACTGGATTGTTGGGATTAATATATTCTCACCTTCTCGTGTCCTGGACAGTTTCGCTGCCTTTTCTTTTTCAATTTCATCTCTGACACAAAGATGTTGTGTATTACAGTGCTGGGTTCCCACTGGCAAGTTACTTAATAGGAGATCAGTTTTAAGTTGTTTTACCACAGCAGTTTAGATCTCATAATACAAGGTAAGAGTCTTTTTAAGTGGTCTTATATTTGTTATAAGTACTATTGTGTTAATTGGCAGCAGGCTAATGTAGACAAATTAAGAAGCCTTTTAGCTGATATTCAGATTAGCTGAAGGAAAGACGGGTTTCTAAAGCTGTTTGACTACTGAAAAGTGGGTTCAGTGAAGCAAGCCTGCTGCTGGGCTTGACAATCCCTAAAACAATAATGTAGACTGACTCAACAAGTCTGACCAGAGTCATCTTTAACCTGTAGCCATACAAGGTTTATGTAGAGGCTGGCAGTCATATTTCACTGATGTTATCATGCTACACAAAGCACCTTCAAGTATTTTTTGCTAAACAGCAGCCACTGTGGCGGCAAAGTGGAGTAAATGTGGGTAAAAGCACCAGAATTAATGAGCCATTATCACACGTGCGCTGCAGCCCTGAAGCGTTTTCTTTTTTTTTTTGTAGACTTTTCTTGGCAGAGCTGTATATGAGAAAGCAAATGTCCAAATAGGTCCGGGCCGATGTGAAAGCCTCTTCTACCTGCAGCTCCCTAGCGTTCAAAGTGTGTGAGATGACCAGTCGAGCCCATGTGGTCTTCTTCCTGCATGCTCTAAGCAAACACCAACCTTCGCCAAAACAAACTGGAGCTCTAGTAGTGAGAATGCATTTGAAGTTAATGTGTGAAAACAGCTCAGTGTCTGTTACAAAGCAACAGTAGTTAGTAACAACCACCATCTACTGGTCACACCACAACAAGCATAGCTGAGGCAGAATTCCCTTTGAGTGAATTAAATTATTTGGAAAATTTAATCGTAATTAGCCATATAATATAACGTGTGTGTGTGTGTGTGTGTGTGTGTGTGTGTGTGTGTGTGTGTGCGTGTGTGTGTGTGTGTGTGTATGTTGCCATCTTGGCTGAGAATTATGTCTGTAGAACAGATCTATGTTGCCACGGTGACTACAGTACCTTTAATGTGCAGGTGAGGCACGAGTAGATCCAGGAGCAGATGGACTGAAGAACAAATTTCCTCTGAGCTCACAAAACTCTGGGCGCACAAATACTTTCCTGCACACACATTGTTTACTGTCTCTGTCTCAGGCACATATGCAATTTTTTACACCTGATGCCCTCCACAGATCATCAGAGCAGATGATCCCACTGCTCTTAACCTTTTACACTGTTTTTGTCTTTACACTCTTTGCATCCTTTTCCCTTGTCTGCTCTGATTCCAAAATCCGCAAAGGATTTCAGTCTCAAATAGCAGTCGAGAGGAGAGGAGAGGAGAGGAGAGGAGAGGAGAGGAGAGGAGAGGAGAGGAGAGGAGAGTGTCTGTATTTCTACCATGTTTCCCTTCTCATAGACATCCTCACTTCTAAATCTATCTCTCCTGTCTGGCAGCGGCTCTCTCCTGAAATACCATTGGGATTTCTATCGCTTCTTCCTTACCTCTCTATCTCTTTTTCTTTTTCTCTGTCACTTCAGTTCACTGTGTACTATTGGCAGGAATATAACATGAAGCATATCGCCAAAGCGTCCGAATATTACGAGCCCTCAGAGGCATGACCCTGATGAATCAAAGCAGAGAATGACTCTGATCAGACGACAGTGTCGTCCATACTTGATTGATGCCCTGTCCCGCCCTGAGGTGTCTTGCTGGTGTTGGGTGTCGTTGGGGATTGTCTGGAGGGACAAAAAGTCAGTAGATCTGACAGGGAGGGTTAGAAGAAATTTTATTTGGCAAGTGTGCAGTGCTTTTCCTCTGTGGATCAAGGAGACTGAATAAAAACCAAGCAGGAGGAAGACAATGAGAGAATGATCTCCTGACTGTACTATGATGGTTTTATCAGAACAATAGTAGTGGAATATTTTTTGTGACTCCATTGAATTATAATGTGATTACATAATTTGTCACTGTGATTCTGAAAAGAGGAGACTGGAATGAACATCAGCACTGTGGAAGGAACAATGTTCCCTCCGCAGGAGCTCATGTTTCTAAAAAAGGGCTCATGACTGTGTAGAATACACATGCTTAGCCACACATCATTCTTACCTGTTTTTTTTCTCATACACAGGCACGCATAGTTTATTTAGACTGTGTGTGTGTGTGTGTGTGTGTGTGCGTGTGTGTAAAAGCGAGTATGTCAGGAAGAGATTGAGTGTTTTAATTAAGGTGCAGACAGATGCTGTAGAGAGGAGTAAAAACAGCCAGAAGGGACCCAAGACAGCAGGATCCATCCCCCTGTCATACGCACGCACACACGCACACAAACAACTGCCCTCTTAGACACTCACGGCTCCTGTTGCTCTTACATGGTAAATGAACCTCTTTTTGAGTAAATGTGTACAACCTCCCACACCCATACATATATCAACACACCCATACATCAAACTACCTGTGCATTCCACCGTGTGTGTTCTCCATCCAGCTGTGATATGAGCTGTTGGGCAGCAGTGATCGTGTCCTGAGCTTTTGACACCTCAGCCTCCAACTTCGCTGCCTCTGCAGTATGACACTGAAACCTGTGGAGAAAGTAAGAAGCAAGAAAAGCCATCAGAAAGTAGAGAAATGTAATGCAATATTTACCTGAGACATTGCAAATAGATGATGTTTACACAAGCAAAAAGAAGAATGTAAGAAGGATGCATACTTCTCTTTCAACTCATTGACTTTGGCTCCAACAGAGCTGAGCTGGTCTTCTAGTTTATTCTTCCTACTCTCAGTTTTCCTGAGGTTTCTGGACACCGAGAACACACGCATTTATTTACGTTTATCATGAATAGCATTATTGTATGCATGTTTAACTCAGAGAAAGTGAGTGAGAGTTAGTTGGGTAGAAATAAATGAAGCCACTGATCATAAGTTTGCTTACAAGCATGTAATCTGTATGAAAAGTACTTCATGAAACCAAGCAAAACATGAACATATGGCCTATTACAATTTGAAAAACACAATCTAAATAATCTTCAGTGTTTTATGGAGTGGTGTTTGTGTGTGTATTCCTACTCCAGAAGTCCAGCCTGCTCCCTTTCCAGTGGCTCTATCCTCTCCAGGACGAGGGAGTATTGCACATTGGCTTTGACCCAGGCGGCCAGGGGAGCAGCTGCTGCACTTGCACGCTTTGCATTCTGAGTGCAACAACAACAGCATTACAAATCAACAGCTATAATAACTTCTTTAGAGTACAAGCAAACAAAAAAAAAAAACAAAAAACCTCAAGAGGTAATAATATCCTACAACAGCACATATAATTCTGATTCTGCTACTATTGCTAGCAGACCTTAGGGTCAAAAGAGGCCTTGTTCCTGTTGAGTAGCTCTTCCACACTCTGGCGAATCTCAGGAGTGATGTTATTGGCTTCAAATGTAGCTATGTCCTCCCTCACACCACGTTTGGCCAGAAAGCTAAAGAAGAGAGCAGCTTTTGTGTGTGAGATCAACATTACATAGAAGTAAAGCCAAGTACAGAAGTGATCATCACAGAGAGATAAAATTAACCTGTAAAGTGGAGGGTTCAGTGTTAATTCAAGCCTAAAATATGAGACTTTTTAAAAAATTCCTAATTAAGCATGAACAGCCCCCCCAAACACACACACATTCACTCATTAGCAGTACAGAAAGGCTTTGTTTGCCCTTCCCTTCTCTTCCTCGTTTCCCACCCATCCCTTAACACCCCATCACCTCCTAATGCCTCTTTTTTGGTAACCCAAAAGGTGTTGAAGATCCTCATCAATTTAATTACTCCCAGCAGCGTAAGTCTTCATCTTCCTACTCATCCTTTTACACATTCTTCCCATCCATTTCCTCACACCTCTTCATGCTGACCCAGGAGGTGTCAAAGATGCCCATCAGCCTCAGTACCCCCTCCAGGATGTCTCTGATGACATCGGGAGGCATGCGGAGGGAGCGGATCTCAGACAGCGCTTCAGGCTTGATGTTTCCAACTGCACGCTTTGCTTCATCTACCAAAGGCTGGAGGGCAGCAGGGGAGAGATACACAAGTACGTGAAGGATAAGCACAATGGGGATTGCGATCCTTGAAAGGGGGTTGTTTTCTAGTAACTGACAGAAATGGGCAGGCTCACAATAACAGGCACCAGACAACCTACCTGCACTTCTTTCAGCTCATCGTCTATTTTGGCTTTTCGCTCTTCAATCTTGGACACTTCTTGAGCCATTTTCCCTTTTATTTTTTCCATCTCAGTCTTCTGGTCACTGGCATTCTAGAAAAGAACCCAAAAATGGTTTATACCCTGTACTTAAGTTAGAAAAAAAGTCTAATCTGGAGTTACAGTACAACCCTGCCTCAATCAGAAGTTTAGCAACTGAATTTATAATTGAATGCTTGGCAGCATCATTTCTCCACGCCTTTCTGACCCCTTTGTACCTGAAACTTTTTATCACATCACATTTTCATCCAAAGCTCATGATTGATTTTCTCCCCATCCCTCTAATTCTTCCATAGTCCAGGCTGGTTAAGGCTCAGCCCCTTGCTATATATCAGATGCATTCCTTATTTCTGCTCCACTTTCCTTAATCCTGCTCTCTGCTCCATCTACATATTTCCATCTTCAGTCACTCTTCCAACTGTTTTGTTTACACTCTTCCCATCATTGTTCCAGTGTTTCTCAGTTATCCTTCCCTGCTGTCTCCATCCCCACAGGCGACATAGCTACTACAGACCAAAGGGATGAGTCTACTTCTTAATTATCACACTGCAAAACTGACTCCTCTGACAGTTCTTTCTTTTTATTTTTTTTGTTTCTCTTCTCTCCTTTCTTCCTCCCTCCCTCTAACTCAACAAGCCCAATCCCCACAGAGTGAAAGATAGAAGGATATTGTAACTAATGAACAAGGTTCATCTCCTTTTTTCTCCTCCACACATCTATCCATCCTACCATCTATCCTCAAGACAGACCCAGCAGGAGGAAATGGAAATGGGGGTATCAGGAGATGAGAATGAAAGGAAAGTCACAAAACAAACAGATACGCATACATACACAAACTAAATAAATAGTGTCTTCACAGCAGGGAGGATATCGCCATGGGAAAGGCAGAAAGTTTCTTGTGTAAATACACTATAGATGAAAAAGAGGCAAAGATAAGAAGCTGAAGAGAAGAGAAGAGAAGAGAAGAGAAGAGAAGAGAAGAGAAGAGAAGAGAAGAGAAGAGAAGAGAAGAGAAGAGAAGAGAAGAGAAGAGAAGAGAAGAGAAATAATTTGGAAGAGACATAAAGCTCTGTAGGACTACTGTCCTGCTTGCCACTGAGTCTCACATTTATCTATACACACAGAGACACACCCACACACAGTCACAAGCATACATAAACTAGCAGCACAAATATACACACCTGCATGGAAGTTGTGATTTCTTGCAGGGCAGAATCTGCCTCCTGTTGTTTAGTCCTCAGCAGTTCACTCTGCTCTGCAGCCCGCCTCTTCAGATCGTCAACCAATTTTTTAGCTTCGTTCAGCTTAGACACGCCTGCCTGTAGGCATAATACAAATTACTGTAGGAGTAACGCAAAAATCTTTCAGTTCATTTGTGTTGTTTCATCTGTGGACGAGTGAACTTTTATAGATTCACTGGACTTTACACTGGCAATGGTCACCATCAACATTTTAAAAAATTATTTCGTAATTCTACTCTTTCAAATCTGTGTGTCAGAGTGCAACTCTCAATAAAATACCACATAGGATGGGTGCATATAACCCAGTAGTAACATTTATAAATATGTGCCACATGGTACACTTGTAATTTTACCTGCAGATGTTGCTGTCTTGTAGTTAGCTGCTTTTGCTTCCGGTTGTATAGCGCTCTGTAAACATGCAAAAAGGCCATGTACTTGCTAGGTGTTGCACCATGTTCGCGACATGACTCATGGACCATCAAGAACAACTGGCACAGCCCAGACCATCCTGAGAGTCACAGGGGAAAAAAAGATGCACAAACAGAAAAAGATCATATGACACTGTTCTCATTTCATTAAACATACAAAAACTAAACATATAAAGCAATTTGTTTAATAAGCTTCAAATTCATCTTAATTTATCGCCTGTCAATGACAGTAAATGGCATACATTTTATATTATGAGATCTTACATAAAATGTCTGTCTATAACCTCCAATTTTAGGCCCCTGAAGGTTCTTATCTATATCAGATACTATGACAACATCACGTTGCCTAGCAAACACCTGGAACTGCAATTGAGCGTTTGCAGTAACTGGCAATGAGTCTTTCACATCACCGTGGACGTGAAAGACTCATTGCCACTCTTGTTTGCAGAATTGATTTACTTCAGCCACATTGGAGGGCTTTCCAGCATGAACAGCCTGTTGTATGTCTGTTATCTTTGTTTAATCAATTTTCTTTTGATTATCTGAAACATTTAAGTGTGACAAATATCTACCAGTTTTATTTTTTTAACCTTTTTCAATGTGATGAAGCATCTCAGTCTGCCAGCAGCACGAACAGGCCATACTGTAACACTTTTCATGCACAGAAATCTGTATCTGCATGTTTACCAACATCTGACAAGAGGAAATAAACTAAAAAAAATAACCTAGCCCACAGAAGTGCAGTGTAACTACGCAGGAAAATGACAGGGATAAAACAAACAAACTAATTACAATACATGCAGTCATTCAGTCATCGATCACACATGAATCCATCCATTGAGTTCATCAATTATTCATGGAGTGTGGCTTAATGTACACATGCTTACCTGAGCTTCCCCTCTTGCTGCCTCTTTCGCTTTCGTTCTCCTCCCCACCCTGTTCAGCTTTTGCCAGCAATAGCTCGGGAATCTTACGAGGAATAAGTTTACCAGATTAAAACATTTTGCAAAAAAGAACTGATGCATAAAAATTACAGCAAACCTTGCTTTTTAACAATAATACATGCAGTTTTAAATTGTGAAGTTAAACTGTATGCAGGAGTTAAGTTTTTAATTTTAAGATTCCAACAACAGCAGAAAAACAACGTATTATTTAGGGCTAATGTAATAGCTAACTACACAGGTCTGTCTTTAAATGTTGACTGGAATATGCGCTGCAATTCTGCATCCTCAACGCCTAGTGGGAGCTTCATGATGATTTAATGTTTGCTGTTGTTGTTCTAATATTAACCTTTTTCATGCTGCCTTCAGACCATCCTTCCATCCACTGGACAGAACACTTGCGGTAAAAAGCTGGGTTGCTCTCACAATTGATAGTGAAGTTAGAGTTGGAGCAGTCCATGATCAGAACAATGTGGAGGTTCTGCTGGATTCCTGAGTGGGATATTAGAAAATGATAAAGGGAATTCATCAGGAAATGTTGACAAAATACGGACACAGTGTGGGAGAATGTGAAGACAGGCATTAGTATTTGTCACTGATAGCATCTCTTTCAACTTGGACCCGCCAGAGTTGGACAGAAAAGGTGAGGAGGAAGCTCTTTAGTGAGTTTACTTTGCCAATAATAGTTATTGATTTGATTCACTAGCAGCAACCTCTGTGACACTGCACCATTTGTACAGTACAGACAACAGTACACAGCAGGGAGGCAGAAGAACACAGTCAGATACAATCAAAGAGAAGAACAGATAAACCGTTTTTATGAAAAAAAATTACACGTACAATAAAGTAAGAAAAGGGCCTAATGAAGAAATAATGAAACAACACAGAGTTAGGGGAACATTCTGTCAGTAAACACACAGTACTGACTGTGAGAGAAATAGTTGTAGAGTGGTCCAGTGAAGCCATCCTGGGAAGCAGCATCTTTGAGCGATGAGAGGAGCGGCTCCAGTTCCTCAGGGGTATACAGACCGGGAACGTCACCTGAAACATATCCCCAGGGACACATTAGAACTACGACTTACCTACAACCTTAGAATATAAAATTATTTTTACAAAAAAATCTACAGTCTATATTCAAAACAAAGCCTACATGAATAGTTTCTCATTTTAGGAGACACACGTATTTGCTTTCCTTTTGAGTTAACATGATTACAGTCAGGTCCAGAAATATTTGGACAATGACACAATGTTTTGTAATTTTGCCAGTGTATGTCACAACTATAGATTTTAGATCAGAGGAAGGGAATTGATGGATGGTGGATGGATGGATAGAAAGGTATGAAAGAGGTATGGGTCTTAAATGTTTTTGGGACGTTTAAGAGTTTTCCTAGTTTTGATAAATTGTTTATTGTTTTATTGATAATTGTTTTAGCATGAAATCGGACATGTCTTTGTGTCAAGTTCAGATGTTTGGGCCTTGGTCTCACTGTTAGTTATTTCCTGTTTTGTTGTGATAGGCCTTTGTCTCATGTGTTGTGGGTTCAGTTCTACTTCCCCTGTCTTGTCACCTGTAATTGGTTTCAGCTGTGCTCCCATCTGTTTTACCTGTTCCCTCATCATCCCATGTGTATATATTGTCTCAGTCTCCCCTTTTGCTTTGTCACGTTCTCCCTCATACTGCGTGTGCTGTCTGTTCTGTGTTTTTGCATTATGAATCCCTGCCTCCACCTCTGCATCATTTTCTATCCTGTACTCTGGCAAGTCTTCAGCATTAAAGCTGCCTTCTTTCATTTGCATCCCTGTCTCCCGAGTCCTGCATTTTTGGGCCCACACTCCGCCTGCCACAGAGCCAGCCTTGAGAGAAAGAGCGTCATTGTCAAGGTCTCAAGAGATGCCTTCACGAAACATGGTGGAGGCTGTGTTATGGCTGCCAGTGGAACCCGGGTCTCTGCTGTTTACTGATGATGTGACTGCTGATAGAAGTAGCAGGATAAATACTGAAGTGTACAGGGCCATACTTTCCTCTCTGATTCAGCAAAATGGTGCAAAATCGATTGGACAGTATATTACAGTGCAAATGGATAACGACTCCAAGTATGCACCAAAGGAGCCCAAGAGCTTCTCAATGGGAAAGTAATGGGAAATTATTCAGTGACCTAGTCAGTCACCTGATCTTAACCCAACAAAGCAGTTTTTCAGTTACTAAAGACAAAAGTGAAAGCAGAGGAACCAACAAACAAGCAGTAAAGGTGTCTGCAGTAAAGGCCTAGAAGAGCATTTCAAGGGAGGAAACACAGCACCTGGTGATGTCCATGAGTTCTAGACTTCAAGCAGTAATTAACTGCAAAGAATGTTCATCCATGTATTAAATACAATCTTTACATTTTAAATTATGGAACTTTGTTCAACTACTTTTAAAAATGGTTGTAATTCCTAAATGGTTAATGCATTTAATACTTTTGGTACACCCCTTGAATTAGACCCTGACTGGATACACATGATGAACAAAATCAGGGAACAACCACTCAAATCTGTCCGCTCAAAATGAAGCTGGGAGTGGGGGATGGTTAGCTTAGCCTGAAATTTAGATATAGTGAGAAAATTCTGTTCTGACTTCAACCCAAAGGTAAAAAAAAAAATTAAAAACCTACTTACATGTTTACAGAGGAAATACTGTTACAGATATGTAGCATGACAATCACAATTTCAGTATTAACTCTTAAGTTATAACCTCTTGAGTCCCCAAAACTCATAGTTATATACCGTATTTTCCGCACTTTTTTCATAGTTCGGCCGAGGGGGCAACTTATACTGCGGAGTGACTTATATGTGAAATTATTAACACATTATTATATAAATTATAAGTTTTCAACTCCATGCCTGCCATCATCCCTGGAGGCTTAACCAAAATACTCCAGCCACTTGACATCTTCGTGAAGCAGAGCTTTAAGGCAGTCCTGCGTAACCTGTGGATGATGGATGGAGAGCACAGCTTCACGACAACCGGGAGAATCCGCCACGCAACTTTCCCGGAAGTTATTGAATGCATCGACAAAGCATGGACTTCAGTGACAACCAACACTGTAGGGATTCAGAAACGCCGGAATAATTGAAACTGC
>VUQK01041152.1:0-13572 GCA_015106715.1 Bujurquina vittata
ATATAAACTCAACTAATGTTTTGTATTGCAACCGAAGTGCAAAAAAAAAACAAAAACCCAGAACCAAACATAAGACGCTGACAGGCATGAGTGCAGGAACACAACACAAGCTGTTTTAAGCTATTTTAGGCTGTTAAAAACACTGACACTGACAAGCACAGGGAAACAAATAAGGAATCAGGCAGGTAACAATCAGACAGAGAAACAGTAAAAGCAAACTGTGGCTTTAAAGAAACACAGAGGGCGGGCAGGGGAGAGTGGAAGCATCTGGGTAACTAAAAAGAGCTGATATTAATCAAGGATGAGACAGAGAAAGTAAATCTAAATAATTTACAAGACACAAATGACTATCAAAATAAAACCGGAGGTAACCTAACAGAGAAACATCTAACCCAGAGACTAAGACCAGATACAAGGAGACACAACAGGGACACTACACCAAAACAAGAATGAACCCCAAACAGAATATACTAACCAAACTCAGAATGCTAGAATAATCATTGCAACATGTCAATCCACACAAGGAATCAAAGCTAAGGCTCGAAAATAACAATGAAAGAGTCTCAAGAATAACCACAAAACTCAAAAATCATTTAACAATACCATGCACCATAACTAATCAAAGAGTGCTCAGCAATAACAATAACCTAACCTTAAAAAAAAGAAGAAAACTTGTCTCTGGACAAAGAACCTCTGTGGTAAAGTTGGAGGAACTGTTAGTTACACAGAATAACCTGGACTTTCAAGAGAGGATTTGTAAGGAGCAGTGCTGAGAAGGTTCCAGATGACAAACTGGCCAGACGTGATTCCAGAATTTGGTACATAACGCACGACTGAGTCTACCATAAGAAGAAGTTGAGATTTTCAAGATGTTGTAGTTTTGTGTTCTGTTTTTGGTTTTAGTTATTGTATGTCATTCTGTTTTCCCTTTGTTCTTGTCTTCCCGTGTCTCTATGTTCCAGTGTCTGTTTTTCTCTGTGCATCTGTCTCCCTGTGTCTTGGCCCCTTGTCCTATGTTTTGTGTATAGCTTCACTTCCTGTATTCCTTAGTGTTGTGTTTAGGTTTACGTTTTACTGTGTCCCCAATAGCTTTAGAGTTTAGTTCTCGTGTTTTCCCGTAGTGTACCTCTCATGTTTCAGGTCTGTTTTTATTTTTGACAGTTCCTTGTGAGTTGTGTGCAGTTTTGCATACTTTGTGTCATTAGTGTCATTTTGTGCACCTGTTGTTCCCCAGCTGTCTCTCTTTTTCCTGATTACCTAGTATGTGCATTTAAGGGCTCAGTGTGGTTTCGGTCTTTGTTGTGTTGTTGTCTGTGTTTCCCCCTTAGATGTGTGCTCCCCTGTTTAGTGGTTTTCCCTTTTTCTCCCAGCCTTGTTATTTTGTTCTTTTACAGCCTTGGTTGAGTTTAGGCTTTTGAGTTTTGTATTATATGACATGATTCCAGCATTAAAGCTGTTTTGAGTCACGTCTGCTTCTCGCATCCTGCAGTGGGGTCCAGCCCTGCTTGCCACACAGCTGAACTGTGACGGAAGCATATTAATATCCCACCTGAAATGTCCTTGAAATCTGAAAGGTGGCTACATGGACATACCTTTCTGAAGCAACTACAAGAAACCTGGCCAAAAGACCCAGAGATTTTGATTGCTCTTTCTGAAAATAAACCAGAAGTCAAAAGGACTGTTGCATAAGAGCAACACAAGGAAATGATCCAGCTGCAAAATTCATTAAACAATTTTCCTCATGGAACCACCTCAAAAGAGCCACAGCAAGACTTCTGCAATTCAAAGATCTGCTCAAGGATTTGAGTAAGGAAAGGAAGCTACAGCACAACCTTGCCAGCAGTCTCATGTAAAGACTAATGTAGAGACTTGCCAACACCTCTCTGCAGAAGATATGGTGTGGGCTGAAGAAGCTCTTCTGTTTTTTGTCCAGCAGAAACGTTTCACCGAGGAAATTTTCCCTTGCAAAAAAGAAAGAAATCCATGAAAAAGACCAGCAAGCTGTATAAACTAGACTCTTCCCTTTGTCGTGGAGTATCATGGGTAGTGAGAAGGATGGCAGTGACTGAAGAACTTAAACATCCAGCCATTCATCCCAAAGATAGCATCTAACTAAACTGCTCCATCGCATCCACACTTCAGTAGGCCATGCCAGCAGAAATCAAATGCTTTCAAAGCTTTGCCAAAAATACTGGATTCCCGAGGCCAGTTCAGCACTAATAATAAAAGACAATAAGTTAAGATAAACGCAATATTTAAGTACAGATATTGTTTGCATTGCACTTTTTATTTGCCTAAACATTGATTTTTTTTTGTCTTAATATCTATATTTAACTCCCGGTAAGAAATCTATTAAACCAAACGTTTTAGTCTATGCTACGAATTGTTTAAAAGATTTTGAGAGGCCTGTTTTTTTCCCCCCATGCAGTGGTTCTAAAAACAGGTTGGACTGGAAATACCTGTTAGAATCTATTATTCTACAACGCCATTTATACAGTTGCTTTGTTATTATAATTAGCTGTGTTGGGCTTAACACAAAATTGTTTCCCATTAACAAGTATCATGCCTGTTATGTTTTATGGCTTAATGGTTTGAGCTAGTTGAAATACTTGTCTTGTGGTTGTAGCTTTCAGTTGTAATCGTCAGTTGAAATATCTTTTAATTACCCAGTTTTCTCTCGTTCATCCGTAACTGTATTAATACCACTGCAACAACTGTATGTTTTATATTTCCCTTCATAAACACCTGCCCATGCCGTAAGCGTGCTGCCATAAACTGGTTACTGTTGCCATCGTGTGGCTAATAACCATTTGACTAAATTGTTTCTAGAGCAGATTTTTTTAGCGTATTTATTTTTAATGGGAAAAAAGAGTAATATTTGTAATTTATTCGATGTAGTTTTTCCACTTTATCGAACACGCTCCGTCTCGAGTCGACCGCTGTTAGCGAAAGCGGAACCGCTGTCGCTGCTTAAGGATTTGAGCGGAGTGTAAACGGTGTGGCACGCTGTTAAAGCAGCAGCAGTGCAGACGAGAGTATTTTTGAGGAAACTTCAAATGTCTGCAGATTCATGAAGAACAGCCTTTTGGTTTATTCACAGCAAGTTAAAGGAAGTGTAGTTTTTTATGCTGTCGTGGTGATTGCGCAGGTAAGAGAGAAACGATTTCCTGTTTGCTATAATTCATTATACAGGGGATTCAGGTGGCTCATAGTGGACAGACACAGTCATCATGGGCATGAATGCCCTGGTACTTTGGGGCTTTTAATGATTTCTTTGAATTGTTCTTTTTCCAGGTTTAAATTATTATACAGCATACATCTTGAATGACTTGAATTGGGTTTGAAATGATTTTGGATTTTTTCTAATGCGCTCAGGGTCAAAATATCAATATCAAATATATGCATAGAATCACTTAAATCATTTGATAAGTGGTGCTGAAGGTATTTCAGTGTCCTTAAACTTGCAAAGGCACACTGATTTCTTTATAGTGATCATGATTGAGAACAACTGGTTGCTTCTCTTTGGCAGTATAAAAAGGATTTGTTTGACAGCACTCAGTAGATTGACCAATACTCAAAACAAGTGGAAAGTCCAAGGAACATTGTGAAGATCTAAGAAGGAGAATTATAGACTTGCACAAGCTGGGAATGTCTCTTGGAGCCATTTCTTAACAACTGCTGATTTCGAGATTATCACCACTTTTCCAAAGTCTGGAAGAAACACAAACTGTCATCCTCAGATGAAGCATGTTTAGGAACAACCCAGAAACCACCAAGGCTAGAGATGAGACTAAAATTGAGCTATTTGGCCAGAATGATGAGGCATGTTTGGAGGAGTAAATGTGAGGCTTTCAAACCTAAGAACACTTGACCAGTTGTCAAGCATGGTGGTGGTCGCATCATTCTCTGGGACTGTTTTGCTGCCAGTACTGGTACATTGCACACAGTGGATGGAATAATGAAGATGTAGATGGTTGAAACTTGAACATAACTGGGTGTTCCAACAGGACAATGATCCCAAACACATGTAAAAAACTAGTTTGAAATAGATAAAACAGGCCAGCATTAAGCTTCTGGAATGGTCCTCCCAAAGCTGTGACCTCAATCCTATTGAAAATTTGTGAACTAAACTTATAAGCTGAATCTATGCCAGGGAACCAACTCATTTAAATGAACCCTACCATTCATGCCCCTAATGACTGTGTAAAGTTCTGTCTAAAACTGTATAATTTAGTGAGTATCACTTTTACTGTCCTGCTAAGACTGTGGAGGGCATTACATTTGCTTTTTTGTGTAGACTTGTAAACTTCTTTCAGTTATAAAGTAAGATGATGCAAAGTCCTTCCGTTTTTAATATCTCATAAGTCAGTTCAAACATGTGTTTGACACAACTGAAGCAAATGTGCCTGATTTATGTTTTTATTTGTGGATTTCTGTATTATACCATTTAACTAATGTCCTTCCATGTACTAAGTTGTTATTCTTTTTTGTGCAAAAAATGTTTAGTATTTTTGTTCTTATTAGTCAGGCCAGATCAACCTTGTTTAACTCTAGATGAACATTATTTCTGGTATAGATTCTGACATGATGTTGGATGAGGATGATGACTGCCCAGAGTTGGTGCCCATCGACACCCAGCCTGGCCCTCCTGCAGGACAGTTACCAGTCACTATCATTACAGGCTATCTCGGTGAGTGAGCTCTGTATTATTCGTGGCTTTAATGAGCTTATAACAGAATTATAATCTCAGACAAAGCTGCAGGGTGTTGTTTACTCAACCATTTTTACGTCATAAGTATATTCCCTTATTTATGTTTTATTAACATACTTATTTTATATTTTTGGGTATTTGTTCATTCATAGGTGCTGGAAAGACTACACTCCTGAACTATATCCTAACAGAGCAACACAACAAGAGGATTGCTGTCATACTCAATGAATTTGGAGAAGGTAAACCATTAATGTCCCTCAGCGAAATCAAAAGCAGAAGTTATTTTAACTATTTTGTGCCGTTTTCTTGGTGTCAGGTGAATTATTGTTGTTGTTATTTCCCCTGATATCCACAAGAGGGCGACAAAGTGACTAACTTTGTCATCCAGAGTTTTTAAGGTTACAAACTGCATTTGACGCTGCCTGCGTTTATGTTCAGTCAAGCAGTGAATGTGTTGTTAGTTTAGCCTGTTTACATTTCTGTTTGTATTTGTTAAATTGGTATGAAAACCTCATGTATTTGACTTTTTTTTTTTTTACATATTTATAGATCTTGTAAATGTATTGTGTATTTGAAAGAAATTTCTAGACGTTAATTGCTCATCTTTCCTCATCTTCTTTCTGCAGGCAGTGCCCTTGAGAAGTCCCTTGCAGTGAGTCAGGCAGGAGAGTTATATGAAGAGTGGCTTGAACTGAGAAATGGCTGCCTCTGTTGCTCTGTCAAGTATGTTTCTAAAGCCCATTTGGTGTTGCGGTATTAAGTTATTAATATACATTTTGACTTGTTTCTGTGTTAAATATACAATACTACTACTGTGGTAATAATTAGTGAATGTTTCATGTAGAGTTGCAACAGTATGAGGTTTTTCCAATGTGACTCAGATCAAAATCATGGCTTCATTCCATCACAGAATTGTACAATTATTATTGTTATCAGGTGCAATGATCATCAGCTCATTTGTGATTATTTTATTTATTTTTTACAAGCTTCAGTGTTTTGTACAATGTAGAGGAATATTGAAGACATCAAAAGATGTCTTCAAAGATTTGATGATCTGCTTGTAATACTTGTGCACAATTTGTTGTGTTATCTTAGATAATATGTAATTTGAAATGTTATGTAGATGTGGTCTACATCGATGTGGTTATTCTTTTTTTTCCAGGGACAATGGTCTCAAAGCCATTGAAAATCTGATGGAAAAGAAAGGAAAGTTTGACTACATTTTGTTAGAAACCACTGGACTCGCTGATCCAGGTAACATGCTTTTTTTTTTTTTTAAAGTATATGTTGAGCAACCGTATCAATCTGTGTTTGATCATAGTTGTTTTTAAGCTGTGGCGCAGGCAGCAAACATTCAGTTATTTGCCTCCTGTGAAACCTCACTCACCAGCTGTTCCACCAGGAGGTGTGTGTGGGCTGGAAGCAGTGAAGTGACTTGATTTTTCCAGCCCAACACACACACACAGATTACACATCATAGACATTTGACAGTTAGCTAGCCAGTGGATTTTGAAATAAGAAATCACATCTTCCTTTTTCACAGTCTGTCTTCCACTTGGTTATTTTGTGGTCTTGATTTCACCATAAAGCTGGAATTCACTGTATTTTAGCTGCAGAGATTTATATCCTGAATGTCAGCTGAAGTTGAACACACCTATGAGAGAAAACATTTTTAAAGTCATCCTTGCTTATAGTTAAAGAACGGTGCAAACCAGAATCAAGAAGTGGCATAAGGACCACCTAAAGTCTGATCAGCAGGGCAGATGTATGTGTATATATATATATATATATGTGTGTGTGTGTCTTGGTCAGCTTGGTCACCTATTTCTGCATATTTTGGTCTCCCTGTGCTTGCTTGGGCTTCCTCTGACTCTCTGAGAATAGATAAAGTGCACAGAATAAAGCACTTGAATGTATGGTTAAATATGGCTTTGGTCAGTAAGGATAGAGAAGTGCTGCATAAATGCAAGTCCACTTCCAATGCTGTTTTTACAGGCCAAATGGGATGTTTTAGTGAGATAAATTCTGACATACTGTTCAACATGTGTAATATTTCCGCCATGGATTTCGTGTGTTTTTCATATATTAACCAGTTCCACTAACTATCTGGTAGTCAGGTAGTAAACATACAGCAGAGTGCACCTTGGCTCTTTATTTAGGCTTTTGTACAGTTACGGTAACAGTTTCTCCTTTCCTATACTCATAATTTAAGTTTATGTAGCTTACCCAAAAAGAGACAGAACAGCTGCTTTCGGGTACTCCCTTGTCCCAAGGGGTTACCACAGCATGTTTGATTTGGTGGAGTGTTATGCCATATGTCCCCACCCCAAAGGGAACTTATGTCTATGTCTGAAATTGAACCAGTAACATTCAGATGGCCAAGCAGACATTCAATTTAGTTCATTTTCATTTATATATTGCTAAATCACAACAATAACCAACTCAAGAAATCTTTACAATTTAAGGTAAAGACCCTACAATAATATAGAGAAACTCCCAACAGTCAGACAACACCCTATGAGCAAGCATTTTTTAACAGGAAGAAACCTCTGGCAGAACCAGGCTCAGGGGAAGCCATCTGCCCTGACTGGGTTGAGGAGATGGAGACAGGGCAAAAGACATGCTATGGAAGAGAGTCAGAGATTAATAACAGCTAATGATTAAATGTGGAGTGGGGTATAAACACAGAGTGAAAAGTGATGCACAGCGCATCTTCAGAAACCCCAAGCAAGCACCCAGGAGCCTAGGCCTATTGAACTGTAATTAAGGGGAGGAGGGTTCAGGGTCACTTGATCCAGCCTTAACTATAAACTTTATATATGTATGCTGATTCAGTTGGTCCAGCCTCATGTTGTGAGAATATGCAGGCAGTTCCTGAAGGAAGAAAGAATTGATACCATTAACTGGCCCCGCACTCCTTTGACCTAAATCCAGTAGAAAACCTCTGGGACAATATGTTTCGGTCCATCCAATGCTGCACCTCGGACTGTCCAGGAGCTCAGTGATGCACTAGTCTTGATCTGGGTGGAAAACACCAGGAGATCATCCATGGTCTCATTAGGAGCATGTCCTGATGTTATCAGACATACATACAAGGATGTGGGGGGCATACAAACTACTGAGTACCATTTTGAGTTTTTTCATTCCTAACGCATTATCCAGTCCATATCAGTGTAGATATCCATTATGATTTTGCTTTTTGTTTGTTTTTGCCACTGAGATTTGATATGTTTTCAAAGGGTTCCTTTATGTTTTTGAGCAGTATAGAATTGGTCCATGCACAGAACCTTCCCTGCTCTAATCTCCGTAATAAGATATTATGATCAACAGTATCAAACACTGCATTGAGGTCCAACAGGACAAGCACAGACTATCACAGGCCGTAAACTTCACTAATGCTGTTTCTGCACTCTGATGAATTCTAAATCGTGACGGAAACTCTTCAAGTAAACCATTCTTCTGCAGACGTCAGCTGTTTTACTCTTTCAAGAATTTTTGAGATAAAAGTAAGCTTGGAGATTGGCCTATAATTAGCTAAGACAGCTGGGTCGAGTGATGGCTTTTTAAGTAATGGTTTAATTACTGCCATCTTAGAGGCCTCTGGTATCTTGCCCTTTAATAGAGATAGATTGATGATATTTAAGATTGAAGCATTAATTACTGGTAGGACCTCTTTGAGCAGTCTTGTAGAAATGGGGTCTAATAGACACGTTGATTTGTTTGGAGGAAGAAACTATTGAAGATAGATGAATTGGAGAAAAAAATATCAGTAGTACTGAAAATAGCTGTCCTTATAAATATTTTTTTAATGATTAAAATTCTATTTGTGAATTTACCGGCTAAGTTAAGAATACAAGGTTTGAGTCACACAAGTGCTGTAACATTTGGGGTGTGTCACTAAGTGACAGGTGTCAGGAACTAACGGCCAACACTCAGGTATAAGAAGACGGAAAAAGGGGAGCACGCTCAGAGTGGGGGTGTCCTCGCGCCCCTGCCATGTCATTGGCTTATTATCGACGAGGACAGGTCTGTCATTGGCTCTGGCAATGCTGTCAGTCATAAAGACTCTCATGGGGATTCTCTCATTTCTTTCAAGAAGAGGCTGGATGAGTTCTGTGAAACATGCCACTCAAAAACAGTGTTTTCATTACACATCCATCAAATATTTACAATGCTTTCTTATTCTGGCTTGGCACTTAGACAAAGGGAGTTATGTGAACAAGCTATGACTGGCATGGTAACAGAGGGGCTTGTGATAACCATGTCCTCAGGAAAATAGAAGCAAGTCAAACGTACGAGGAGGACAGGAACAACTGAAAGCTTCAGATATTGGTTTTGCTTGAACTGCAGGCAGAAAATGTATACAAGGCTTGTGAAAAGAGTTTTTAAGTAAAGTATTTAAATATATATATACTACATATTTGCTGGTTCTTTTGTCATCTGTAAGTAGGAAACGATGAAACGCGACGATATGTTCTAATCTTTTTAATGAAACATTTCTGATTAGATTTAAAAATGTTCTCCTGACAAATGTTCCCATTGTGTTTAGTTTACGTTATCAGGCAGTTGCATGTAACATTTTTATTCCTCTGACAGGAGCTGTGGCCTCCATCTTCTGGGTTGATGCAGAGCTTGGCAGTGACATCTATTTGGATGGTAAGAAATTTGTAATGATGTGAGTTTTTGCTGTGTGTAGATAAAGCGATATTATGGCATCGTTAGTAAGGAGTGAAATCACATTTCAGATGTTTGTGTTTTGTTTCATCTTTCTCCAGCTGTGTATTGTGAGTCCCTCTATTTGAATTTGTTTGCCTTCAGCTGGTGCCCCCAAAAGGAATAGTTCAAGAAAAACAAAGTCTCTGCTCTTGTCATAAGTTGCTTTCTCTGTTCTGTGCTGCTTCATGTGTATCTGCTATGTGCCACTCTGTCGCAAATGGACCCTAGGAGACACACACACACACACACACACACACACACACACACACACACACACAGTGCAAAGTGTAAGTGTGTTTACGAACCACAGAAACTCAGCCACCAAGTGGCCGGCCATGTAAAGTTGTAGAGCGGGGTCACGGAGTGCATAAAAGTCTCCAACATTCTGCTGATTCAGTAACTGCAGAGCTCCAAACCTCCTCTGGCATTAACATCAGCACAAAAAGTGTGTGCTGAGAGCTTCATGTCCTGGGGTTATTATAGCTGCGCAGCTCACTTGGCCAAATTGTGTCCACTTTAAACCTTGGGTAACCTGCTAACTTGCTTCTCACACTAAATACTCAGCTGTCTACTCTGTTGTTACAGGCTACAAGACCAAAAGTGTTCTCTAAATAATTCAGAAAAAGTAGCTCAGATAGACAAAACCAAACACCAAAAGGTAACTGCTGTACAAAGAGGAGCGAGCACGAGTGGTGGTGTCGCCTCACTAATCCTCAATATGTGGTGTTTTTATTTTTATTTTTCATCCTAGGCATCGTCACTGTCATTGATGCCAAGTATGGACTACAGGTTTGTGATTAAAATACTTTTGAGTGGTTTTTGAATTCTGAAACATTTTGTACTAAAATAATCAGTTAAAATGGAGAAGATGATTGACAATTAGCAAGTTCAAGCTCTGCATTCTCTAATTGAAGCATTTAAAATGAGAATTAAAATTTAATAATTTGGGGGATTTTTAACTGTTTAATATGTGAACTGTGGGGACATTCTGATTCATCTTTCACTTATTGAATAACTAATAAAAGAGAATTATTAGTTGTGGTCAACTTCAAATGCAAATTTGCTGTATTGGTTTCCAAACAATACACAAGCTCATTTTGGTGACTTTTTGTTTCTAAACTTGTGCGACTGTTTGTTAACCTGTAGTAAACAGCAACAGATACACAGTCACATCCTGCCCCCTTTGTGCTACTTAAAAGGAACAGGACAAGTGACATCTAGATAATGGGCTCTAATTTGAAGGTGTCATACTCACTGGGGTGACACATTTCATGGCCTGGGTGCTGTCCTGTCCTCAGAGGCAAGATGAAGAAAACCCTGACAGAAGGATAGGGAGGATATAACTCTTAGTGAAAGAGTAATGGATATCAGAGATGTGAGCATTATAATAGGAATGTCACATCCACTCACCTGCCTCTCCTTTCATCTGTCTCATCAAATATCTGTCTGTCTAAAAATATATCTAAATCTATCTGCCCCTGGCCTCCCACGCTCCAAAAGGCCTTTCAGTCCCAGTAGAGAGGATAAAAGCAGCAATTGGTCATTCTATTAAGTTTTATTTAATACATTTTTGTCATTCAGTCCTCTAGAGACAAAGCTGTGGGGATTCAGCCGGTGACAGATGAATGTCAGACTGACACTAAGGGTCAGGACCCAGATTAACACCTCCCGCTCTCTCAGTTATTACATATTAAACTGTTTTGGAAAATGCAGCACCCCCAGTGTAAGGATGGGATACAAAAGAAAATGGAAAGTGATCTCTCCCGTGGTTCCCAGTGTCAAGAAAATAACTTAGTTTGTAGAGATTAAATTTAAAAAAAAAAACATTTTTGTAAAAGAATTTTTGTAAACATTAGCTATTTTGATTGTTTAAAGAATATGTATTGCATCAGCAATATTTCCTATTTAAATTCCTTTTTTCTGTCATTTTGTGTACCTTATGTCTGTTATCTCCACTTTCTTTAGCAACTATCAGAGGAAAAAGCAGACGGTCTTGTCAATGAAGCAGCGAGGTAAGTTTGCCGTTTTTGTATTTTCTTTTAAACCATTTCTGTGCTGGAGAAAGTAGCCGTTCATGGTCTTTGCAAAGCTATGCTAACCAGCTTTATGACTGACATGGGTAGATTTCTTTTATAGAAAACAAATAGGTGTATTTTCCAAAATTACAGACAGAACCAGCCACTCAGTATCCCCGTCATCCAGTTTTTATGACTCACTCTGGACTCGCCCTCGTCACCGCTCTGTTTGTCTCCCAGGTTGTCTTTTACAGCAGCTGTGTGGTGTTGTCGTTGAACAAATATACTGAAGCCAATACACCAGTTGCGTGACCTTTTGCATCCTTTATCTTTGCTTGTGTTTTCACCTCTAAACTAAACAGTCTCACTTGAGTTTGCATTGCATTCTCATTGCTACACATTAAGATTTACTGTTACATGCCCATGCTGCAGAATTATTTAGCGTGTTTGTGTTATTTGCAAATTACAGTGACAGTACTTAGAATACTCACAATGAGAAAAGTTACAAAAAAATAGGCATAGTAGATGTTTTTATATGCCAGAAATGGGTCAGCTTTAATTGAAACCTAAGAACACCTGGCTAGAAGATCTAAGTACTCTTTTGGCATTATAGAAGTCTTGCAGCTTGGTTAAAAACTGTGTGCCATACCATTTGAAACTTTAAAAGCACCCCCTTTACTTAGCACTGGGGGTGCTAAGTAAAGGAATCTTAAAAATCAATATTAAAATGTACAGGAAGCCAATGTAAACGTGCTAAAACTGGATTGATTTGTTCATGCCTTCTAATATGTGTTAAGACATGCAGCAGCATTTTAGACTGACTGCAAGCGATGGAGAAATGAGTGTTTAAGACCAAAATAGAGAGAATTGCTGTAGTCTAATCTAGAGGTGATGAAGGCATGAATAAGTTTTTCAAGGTCTTTTGGAGGAAGAGACGATTTTGCTTTGCTCTTAAAAACTGTGGTCACTTGTTTATCTAATTTAATCTAAAAAAAACTTTTGTGGATGTAAATAAGATGTTGTTGATGTGAAATGAAAATGATAGGATGCTTTCATACGGACCTGTACATGCATTAATGCTAGAAATGGGTCATTTTAGTCCATTGCTACACAAGATGATGACATCATAGCTGATTAAAGATAAGAGAGGACTAAGGTTTACCTGTCTGCCAAGTTTAGTCGCTCAACTCATGATGGTCTAGGAGGAATTTGCGGACAAAGAAGGAAACACACAGACAGAGATTTGGTGTATTGGATTTAGCACTGAGGAAACTATTCTATATCTAAACTATTTTTAGATGTTGTCTCATTAATTTTTTTACACTTCGTGGTGGATTTTTTTAACTGTTGTTGGTGTCACAAAAAATTTAAAGTGCTAATATTGCCTTTCATATCCTTTCAGACAGATCGCTGTTGCTGACCTGACCATTATAAACAAAATAGATCTGGTGAATGAGGAGGAACTTGAGCAAGTGCGAGACACTGTCAGGTCAGCATCCCATATTTTGTATTGCTTATCATCTCCCTACTTGGGTATCAGTAGAGTGGATACGTCTGAAGTCTGTTTTCTCTGAACTCAGGTCTATAAATGGGCTTGTCAAGATTATAGAAACCCAAAGATCAAGGTAAGTTTTTTTTTTTCTTCTTCTTCTTTTTTACGCAAATAGGGAATCATGTTGTGAGAAAAGGTTAAGTGGCTCCTCTGTGGCCCGGTTTCCTGCTGTGTTTGGTGTGACTTCTGCTCAGATCTTTGTGTCAGAGATAAAGCAGTTCAGACGTGACTCGCACATGTACAAACACAAACTGCTGTGCCCTGAGTAAACACCAGAATCTTGAGTGGTGTCCAGTTACCCACAAGGCATTGCTCTCTGACCCTAGGTCTGCATATGTGTGAATGTGCATGCGTCCAAAAATGTGTGCGCATGCACCCTGCGGTGCGTTATTGAACCCAGGTAGCATCTGGCTAACACAAGCATCACTCCTTCAGAGTTCAGAAAGGGGTGAGCAGATGAAAGCCGCCGTGCAGCGAGGGGTTAATCAAAAAAACATTGTCAAAACTTTTTTTTTTTTTTTTGTGGCTTAATTCAGCTGACTTGGCTACCTTTCTTGTTACTTTTTGGCAAAAAGTTG
>VUQK01041154.1:0-13832 GCA_015106715.1 Bujurquina vittata
TATATATATGTATTTGAGTGGTGATGGCTGTCTTGTCAAAAAAAACAAAAAACTAAAACAACTTACAGTAATTAATTTAGACAGCTAAATATGAACAGTTAGCTTTGAATTCCTGCCCTTTTTATAACAAGAAGATATAATGTGAACATAGTTCTGGTCACATAAAAGCAAGCTGAATGAATATATCCTCGCACATGATGTTTATACAAATGAAGTGTATTTCCCTTTTGTTCACTTCAGCCAAAAAACCTGCATCATAATGTAGCCTGATTAAAACATAATTAGGAGAATATAATTGCAGGACATCTGTTATGCGCATAACCCACATTATTCAACAACACAGTGAATGCAAGACTTGCAGTAGACACAATATTTGTTTTGTTCATTTATATGCATAGACGCACAGGGCAAATGTCTGTGATAAATCAATGCGTACTACCTGAGGGCAATAAAAATAAGGGACAGTAAAATATTGCAATATTGAGTAAACACGTTGTACCTTTGAGACATGTAAAAGTGAAGACTTCTTTGATGGGGGGTTGGATGTGCATCACCTATCGAATGGTTGTGAAACATATGGATACTGTTCCACTTTGTGTACGCTCTCTGATGGGTAGGACAAACTCAAAGCCCAAAAATCACACTGAAATATGCCTCATGTCTGAAAACTAACAGGGATTTGCAGGTAATAAGGTACCAAGCATGAAGATCACCAAAAAGACAAAAAAAAAAAAATTGGACTTGTTTTTTACACAATATCAGGATGTTTATGAATCCTGAATTCCTCCTGTAAAAAATATTTACCCACACTTACTCTCCCAAAATCATACACACACACACACACACATGCAAACAGACATAGCCAGTGTTGGGGGAGGGTTTTTTTTTCCCGGGTAGAGAGAAAAACATTTTTAGGAGGGAGAAGGGAAAAGCAGATCGTTTTAGACGGTTAAGATATAGACTGTCTGGATGGCATCAGCAGCTTGAGGTTAATCCAGTCACAGTATATCTGTCATCGTGCCACTGTTGACTCCCAGGGGCCTGTCTGGTCCAAAAACAGGCAGAAGCCTCTCAACCGTCACTTTTCAGTGCTTCATGTGCGCTTGACCTCTTTCGAAAGATGCTAATGTGGGTGCACTTGAACACAGACAACTTGGAATAGGATTAAACTACATGTATAATGGTGCATCTAGAGTTTAGCTCTTTGCTTACTGTAGAGATCTGAAAGTGGGATGCGCAAAAAAATGCAAAACCATGTGCTGTTTTTTTTCCCCCTGTTCTTTAAGAAGAATTTAAGAAGAAAGGAGAAGAACAAAAAGGATCAAAGTAAGAGATGTCCTCATCTGATTTTTCATTAAAGCCTTTAAATAGGCTCAGCAAGTGAGCATCCAGCCTCCCAATTACCATCAGGTCAATACTAATATCCAGGTAAAACCCCCACATCTAACTCTCCCACCTGACTTTCTTACCCACAACCTAGTCAATAATCTCCTCATCATCGCCCTCATTACGCTGCCTCAGTCAGACAATGCCAATCAGCAGCTCATACTGTAGAGCACACTGATTGCAGAGCTTGATGGGGATCAAAGGGGACTACCAACCTATTGTACTGAGTAAAGATGAGTGGAGTGGACTGTGTTATAAAACAATACCAAAGAGGTTAGGGCAAGTGAATTGTTATTAATCACTTTCAGGATAAAATTGAAGAAATAATTGATTTCGTGACTCTTGAGGCGCTACCAACTGAAGTGAAAACATTACAAAGAGGGACCAAGGGAGTGTGTTCTGCAAGTAAATAAAAAGATTTTCACAGACAGTGCACATGCTATTGCAGGATGAAACACACCTCACATGCTGATATACGACTGGTGATCAACCGAGCAGGAACTCGGCTCTATGTTTTATGGATACAATTAAGCGAAGCAAAAAAAAAAAAAGTAATGATGGAGGACAGGTCTGCTGCCAGAGCTCAGCTAAATGCTGTTTTGAATTGTAAGCAGCAGTGCCAAGTGACCGACTCCTAAATCAATAATGATGCATACAATCTTGGACAAAAGACCAAGCTAGAGCATTAAGAGAAGCTGCCTTTTTTGGCTGCATCCAAAAACATTTATATTCTTGATGAAAAGTGCTCAGACTCTGATTCAGAATTGAATTGCAGAAAAACAGACACTTGAAAATGCATTTCTGTGGCCATTAAGGACCAATTTACAACATTATCGCATTTGATTTTCATATCAGGGAGTGATAACAGGGATGTTTGCCAGATGTTTCTGCTGCACTGTGCAGTCATACTCAAGTAGATCCTGCACTCGGGGCTTGGATGAAGTATTTAAGGCTTGCCGAGGATGCATTATGAAATTAGCATCTGGGAGCTGGTGACCTACTCTGAAGGCCTTCGGTGTAAATCTGCAGGGAAGAGCCCATCCTGCAGTTGACTCTACTGACACACCATAAAGACCCCATAAAGACACTGCTGGCCGTGCTGTTTTAGCCACCAGTAAAGTAGAAGGTCATGTTTTCTCACATTGTGTAAATTCTGGTGAACCAATGAATACTGAACAGCAGCATATATGCTAGTTCAGCAATTAGGAAATGGCTATAGTTTTTAAGTGGTTAGCATATTTCATCCTCCATCATGTCGTTGGAAACTGTTTGCTGTAGGCTTGTAGTGGAATGTTAACTGTGTGGATGTTCAACAGATACGTTGTCCACTGCTTAGCCCGCTGTGCCACTGGCAGCATCCACTTGGCACTTAGCATCTCCGGTGTGCCGGCTGCCAAATGAGTGTACAGGGAGAGGTGTGACCTTGCTGGGGCAGCACTCCAGGCTCTACCTGTGCCTGTGTTTGTGCGCAGGTACTGTTGTTTGCTTTGCTAGTCCAGTTGTTCAGCAGCAGGCATACAGAGATGTGGCGGTGCGCCGTGACACTTTGATGAATCGATGGTCACTGTGCTGCACTCGGGCAGGACAGCAACCCCTCAGAGAGGAAGGAGACAAGAAGAGACCAAAAGGAGAAAGGGAGAGGCGGGGCTAAGGGCAAACACAAAGCAGACAGACACAAAGCAGACCGAATCTATGGACATATGAGAAAATAGATCTGGAAGGCGTGATGCGAGAAATAATAGTAGCAAAGGTGAAATGAGGTCCAAGCTGCAGGGAAATAAAAAATAGCTGTGAGGAATGAAGGAGTGCGAGAAAGAACAAGTGAGGGTGACAAGAGAAGGGGTACCAGCCAATGGGGGGTGAACGACTGGGACAGAGGAAGAACACTGTGTAAGGGGACTATTTTTTACCTGTTTTGCTGAGGTCACAGACAGCCAGTGTGACATTCACAGCAAGATAGCGCTTAATCTGCACTGCTGGCAAAACCTAGAGGTTTGTTTTGAGGGAGGCTTCATCAGCGGCATGTGTGTGTTTTGTTTATGCAAGTAAAGTGAGACAAGGGTATGCATGTGTCTGTATATGGCGGTATCATTTGTCTACACATGTATGAGTGTAATCCCTATACCCTAGGTGGGTATAGTGTCTGATATCTGTATGTAACTCCTCTGCTGAGCTACAATTACACTCCCCACAGTGACTATGAATGGGAGGCAATTTCATCAAAGCGAACCCAATCCCAACATCACAGTTTCATAATACCATAAAGATGGAAACAATACCAGCAATACAGATGTGCAAATCTTCTTTCTGGACTCCATTTGTTTGTTTGTTTTGTTTTTTTGTTTGTTTGTTTTTGTTAGTTTTTTTCTGGTTTCCTTATCCATCTCTTTCTATGTCTCCTCTCCTCATCTATGATTTAAGACTGCCTTTGGACAAAAGACAAAGACACAGAGAGCATCCTGTTCTTCCAGACAATAAAAGAAGTGTCTTATGTCTTATGTTGCGCAAGATCAATGCAACTCAAAAGAATGAGTCTTGTTCAAAGTTTAAAGAGACGCTTCTCCCCATAATCACACTTAGATATTCTTCCTCTGGACTGTAGTGCTTTCTATCCATCTGTCTAGAAGAACCATGCAGCTAGCTAACATTAAAGCTCGGATGCAGTGAGATGTCATTAATGTTCCTTTAACGTATGTGTGTGTGTGTGTATATATATATATATATATATATATAGTGTGTGTGTGTGGTAAGTATGGGCAGCCTGTAGAAAAAAGACTCCCACTGGAGTAAATGTGGCAAAAATTTCAACAAAAAAATGTTTCCTTTTGAGTTTATTTGCTTATATTTGCTTTGTATATTATTGTAATTTATTCACATATAACTTAGCCAATGACTACACTCCAAAAAGCACATTGTTTAGTGTGTGTGTGTTTGTGTGTGCCAATAACTGCTCCCTGGTGGAAAGATAAACCCTTCCGCCCCATAGATCCTCTCAGCACCACCATTTGTCTCTTGACGTGTCACCACACTAGCACGTCTTGACCGCATCATATCTGAATTAACCTTGCCATGGCTGCCATTAAAATGGAAATGTGTGAGCTTAGTGATCCAGCTCACCCCCATACATTTGGCTAATGTCTATGCCTGGACGACACCGCCTGCCGTTACAGGAAAGCCAAATGCAGTGGAAGGTGCTAGTGATAGGCTATGGTCCTTCTTAGCCCTCCCTTCCACAGGTTGTTTCCACTGGGCTGAATGGTAATTTTTTTTTCCTTAAAAGGGCAGAGAAACAAGTTTCCATTTCCATAACTGTGCACATTCGGAGCTTGGAATGGCTTCCTGCTGCATGGATGTGTCAAGTAAAATACAGTAGTGATTTCTCTGAGTGCATACAGAGTGGATACTCAAGGAAACAGATGTGTGAATACATTTATTAACATACACTCTCAACTGTGAATCACAGAACACATGTTGAGAATACGACTGCTAATGATGCAGCGTTGTCCTAGTTGCAGCATCTACACTGCAAGCTCTATGAAAGGATCTGTTGATGCCTATGGCACCCGAAGTTAATAGATACACCCCCCCCCCCAAAAAAAAAAACAAAAAACAAAAAAAAAACACAAAAACTCACTGTGTCAAGGCAACATAGCTGCAGGGTGAAACGTGTGGGGTGAGAAAACAAACAACACCCACATATAAAGATGAAGCCAGCGATTAAAGTGTTGAAGAAAGTGGGTGCATGCTAAAAAGAGACCGAAGATGGATGCATGCAGAAATGCACATTTGCATGAACGCACGCACACATTCCTGCCTGTTATCAAGGCTGGCAAAAGAAGCACAATGGAGCATGTGTTCTCTCAGACAGAGAGGAAGAGAAGGGGGAAGCCAGGCAGTTCCTTCCAGCTGGGTCATATTTAACCAGCAGGATCATCATGCCAGCCAAAAGGACCTGCACAACAGTCACCCACCCAAAAAAAAAGGGGTGTGGGGGGGCTATGCTTCACTAGCAGTTTAGCACATTTTAGACATCAATTCCACAGAGACCACTGTTTTAGGCAGTCTTCATCATTTTATTTCACTTGTTCCATTCTCTTCTTATCAGTGCATTCTAATAGCCCTACAGAAAATTGTTGCTACCGTGAGCAACACAGCTCCTCAGCAACCTGCGGACCAAGTTAATCAATAGAAAATAGCCCATTCAGAGTCAAAGACATGCTGATACGGTTGATATTCTTCCCTTTCAGAAAGACCCCTGTCTTAACTGGGTAACGCATTCAACGTGGGTGCAAATGGGCCTCCCACACAAAACACGGTGAGGCTGCCTGCCTGAAGCATTGCACATGTGTGTTTAAGCTTTGTACACACAACTGCATTTTTATTGATGAGTAGAAGGTAAGTAAAAAGAAAAGAAATGCAGTTCAGTGTCATTTGCTGCTCTTGACACAGAAGATGCATGCTGTTCCCATGACAACAGTGTAACAGGAAAACACACATGAAGACAAATCCCTTTCCTCAAGCATTTTTTTTATTACTTGAGTGCGCTCTACCCCACACAGGTGTGTGCGTGCAGCACGTGTCTGTTCAAACATATGTACGCACACGCATGCAAATTATTTCAGTTTTCGTTCGCAGCCTTCTTGGGGAAAAAGCACAATTACGTGTGAGACTAATGTGTGAAACAGCGAAAGTCAATTATCAACTCATTGTCATTCTCCTCACATCTCTGAGCTCAGCTCTTTGAGTTACATTAGACCCCACATATTCTGCAGAGATAATCTCACTTACATTTTCCAATGCATTTGCACCTTTATTGTATGAGAAATCAGGGGAAACGGCACTTTCAGGACCAACCGCACTCACAGGAGGCGGAATAATGCTGTTGTTGATGTGTTACATTTTTTGATCGCATTCTTCTGGGCAAGATGCACGTACATGTGAGGTATTTGTGAACACTCGATCCTTTCTGAGTAATGTATATTAAAACCAGAGAGGAAGCACTGTTCCAAAGGTCAGGTCATGACTGTCCCAGTAAGACCATTCCATCTATCACTGAGAGACGGATGAGCAGACAATCAATCTGCCTCCCTTCAGCTAACTATGGCGCACTTTAACCTTTCAGCTCAAAGCCTGACAGCCCCCCAAGGAAGTCTCAAGTTAACTGTGGACCACATTCACAATCAATGGGTTGTATGCACCACTTTCATATAATTATAATTTATAGAGAAAATAAAATATCACTGCTACTCATAAAGTTACATAGACACTGAATTTTCACAATGAATTTTGAAAGTTTGACTCTACAGATATACGCAAATCACAGCCGTAAGTTGTTTAGACTGTGAGACAGGAAAATAGGTTTTAGCAGTTTGTTTCTAGGTCTGCAATTATTAGTTAAATAATACTATTAAATCAGCCTTCTAAAAAAATTCAGGCACAAAGAAATAATTAAGGGACCTGTATTCATTAGGAATTTATTTTCTCACCAGAACATGAAACACAAGACAGCAGAAAACCCTACTTTACTTTTTTAACTTTTATATATTGACCAATATAAATGCGGTCAACGATTTATAGGCAAATTACTGATGCGGTTACAGCAGGGCAAGCAGCTGCTTGAAAAGCTCGACCAACTTCAGTTTTATTTTGCAACAATACTGATAAATAAAAGTTAAAAACATAAAGTTTAAAAACTAGAGACAGGAGACACACCCTTCAGCTTTAGGTCAGTCAAGGGCATCTTTTGCTCCCATAGTTGCATCCATCACTCTGTGAAGCCTAAAAGTGGAGCTTCATTTACTTGCACTTGCTATCCACCCACCTCGAAATGCTAATGTTTATTTAGCCTATTTTTGCTACAAAACTCCAAATTTCATTGACATACCATAATCTGTGGTCCTCACATGCTCTCTGGTCTTTCCCTGAGGGGGAAATAATTATTTGAGCATTGGCTGAGCTTGTAAGCTTGCTCACTCAAAAAACATGAACAGTCTCTGATGTTATGGTAGTTTAATTTCAGTGGAGACAGAATATCAAGCACCGTCGCTTCAGTGATTTGTTAAGCTGAAGTGTTAAGCAGCCATGTTATTCTTTTACTTATAATTTCCAGGGAAAACAATACAGTGCCTGTAGTTGACTTATGCCGTGTCACTGCAGTTGCACTATAATGCTGCTGCTGGCTCCTTGAGAGATTCACGGTTTGAAATTAGGTAGTCTACTGTATATGACAGCAACTCGTTGGAAAAGGGTGGAAAATGCTCTTCATACTGCCCACTTCTAATAACAAACAAATAAATTGTTGTTAAAAAAAATTGACACAGCAATCAGGCAAGCAGCTGCACAGCCTAGGATTTACTCAACCCTGTTAGGACAGTTCAATCACAGTGATTATTATTCAAATCCACTTGTGTGCTCCAGTTAACAATAATATGCTATTAATATTAATATGCCATCAATTTAAAAGCACCTCATGTGTTATTGGAGTAGCTAATCAGGCTCGCCATAAGTTGAATTCAAAGTAACAGTCATGCATTATTTCATTGGTTTTCTTGCTGTAGAAAGGCATCATTTACACTACATGCTCCATTACATTGTGATACTTTAGCTTTTATGTTTATGTGTTTTAAGGTATTGAATTATTACCACAAAACCAGAAGCAAACTTGGTGAACACCAGCCCAAATAGCACTTAGCAGAAAAAATGTGATGGTGACTGTGACTCAGCTGCAGAAATGGAAAGCACGTCCATTTCCAGTGCATTTACACTCGGTTGTTTCTTAAATTTTTGTGAATCAGATAATCAGGATTTTGGCAAGCCTGGCAGCTTTTGGCACATTTGCGAAGCCATGGTGCACAACATCACCACTCTCCAACTTTGGGAGCTAACTTCTGTGCATAAGAACTACCCTAACTGCTTTTTTTCAAATTTTCTTAACTTACATTTTTCAAATTACATTAAATAAAAGTAATTGTGCCTTTCTCCAAGCTGCTCAACAGACTTGTGTTTGAAGAACACAAGTCTCCTACTCTAATCAAAGAGAATTATCTACCATTACCGGCTACAATACACTAATAGAGCAAAACACGTATCCTTCTACACCAAAATCTAAATGTGAACAAGTTTAAGAGTAGAAGACACTTTCACACACATTTATTGCTTTTCCCTGCCTCGCTGCCACAAAACGTCCACTGACAAGACTGCCTATATGCTCAATAGAGAGAGAAGCAGTATAAAGAAGAAAAAGACAAGGACAAGGACAAGATACCTCCTTCCCACTATCTAATCTTCAATCTCTGGGATCACTGATATCTGATAAGAACAGTGTAAATCACGAAGCTAAAGAAATCCCTGCCTGAGCTTTGTGTCTATACAAGACAGACAGGGCATCTATGTCTATCACTCACTTTGTGAGGATTTACCATAGCTGGAGAAAATTCCCATGCTTGATAACAGGAAGATGAAAATTTGAAAAAAGGTAGAGACTTCAATGCTCAAGCTTTTCTCACATATATATGGCTTGTGGTGATGAATTATTGATATGTTTATTTCACCTCTAGTTGCGCAGGGAAAATTGACTCCGCATGTATGCTCTTGTTCCTGACATTTCAAACTTAACGGCAGCTGTATTGTTACAGTAGTTACCCATATGGGAGATCCCCATTTTGATCAGACTCTTCCAGGACAGGTAGGAAAGTCAAATGAAAGCCACTTGCTCCTAAAGAATCATTGTCATATTCTTGAGCAAGCCAATTTGCCATCACCTGCCCAGTCACCACCATGTGTCTTCAATGGAACTCAAGTGCTACAATGAAAAAAACAAAGAAATAAATAAACAGTTTAATAGAAGGACTTGGAGGAGTATGTTGCAGCCTGTGAATGTGATTCCTAAGCGCTGCCAGAAAAGAGCAATACTGCTCAATTTGCACAAGTGAATCAGCCAAAATATACATATATTAATTTAATATTGTTGTCTGCGACATGCTGGGAGTCATATCAAAAAGAATCCAGAGTATTTCGTTGGCAAGATTTCATTTGCTTTGGTTGGGTGTGTAATACTGACTTTAGAACTAGAGCCACAAGATATACTATATGGATCATATTTAATTAAAGTAAACTTAAATAAATATGAAGTGCAATTGTACTTTTGGCTATATGCTCATAAAGTCCAAATGTCTACTTTGTTGTTATCTTTTGTAAAAGTGAGTGAAGATGGACATACAGAAGTTGGCTTAAATGCATTTAAGAATGCTTTTTTTTAAAAGGGGTGTGTGTTTTTTTGTGTGTGTGTGCACCTGTGTGTTTGTGTGTGTGTGTATGTGAGTCACTGTAGCTGTTATCACTGTGACGAAGCACAGTGACAGAACTCTGGCCATCTGGAGAAAGATGATGGTATGAATCACTAGAGAGGAGGGCGAAGGAAGAAAAGACAAGGTGGCGAGATGGCTGGATGGAGGGAGAATAGGAGGAGAGGGCACAAGGGGAAGACAGACAGAGGAGCAGGTTGACACAGCGGCGGGTGGGAGGGGAAATAACAGTGTTCAGGAGGAGGGGGGCATCTGTACACATGCACACACATGCATGGCCAGGCAATTGCATACACTGTTTCTCCATGGCACTTTTTGAACTAGCTCAAGACCTGCTTGTCATCACTTTAGTTTAATCATCCTCAAGTGAACGGGGGTGGCAACTCACAAACTCAACCAACCTCACACATACACGTGCCCACAAGCTTACTTACAAGCTGTTAGTTGTTGAAATAGGAGCCTGCTTGATGCCTGATAAGAAAATGAGCCCTCTAAATAGATAATTTACTAAAGAAAAAATAAATCACCAAGTGCTCAAAAGGCACAGAAACATAGGGCCCAGATTATCTCTCAGCTGGTGTAAGCTTATCCTCCATCTACACCAGCAGTTGTATCTTCTCTCTGCCTCTTATTTCCCCTCACAGTCAGTTCTTGCCTGCTGTTTTTCCCCTTAGTGGCACCTCTTCTTCCTCTTCATCTTGACCACCACACTCTCTCTCATCCACTCCAGGGCCTTTTCTCCTCCATTCAAGTCAAGCAACAAGCATCTGTTTTGCATTTCAACCATTTCTCAGTTTTGAGTAACTTGATCATGTCATCTGTTTCACAGCTCCCGTTCCCCTCCTTTTTAGTTTGCTCAATGGTGAATGCGGTGAGCAGATTGGGGGAATGGGAAGCAGCGGAGCGTGCAGATAGAAGAGGATTTGAGATTGAGAGTTGCAGGCAGACAGGTGAGAGTGAGGTGAGAAACAAAAAGGGGGAGTGGGATGCACACGCATTCACCAGAAGGGAAATTGGGACACTTGTCTAAGCTGATACAGCTGAACAGAAGCCAAGATTGAATTTTTACACATGCAATCAAGTGTTTTCATAAGGCCATGGTTTCTAATCATTTTAGCTTGATATACTATGTCAGCAAGTAATTAATGAGTATGATGCATAGGCTGTATATAAAAGACACTCTTTCGTTAATGAGGTTCCTTTGTGAAGCCTGGTATTTTTCACTGATGAAATCTTGGTATTTTAAAACCATGCGTGACAAAGTAGGCCTGTCCTAAAGCATACCCTACTTTATGGGTGTTTACTACAATGCGCGCAATAATTTATTAAATGAATATCATGTCGCATTCAAGAAGACCTGAAATTAATGACTGAGACCATAAACTCATCAATGAAGTGATACCAAAGGACAAAAGATATAGACTTCTAAACACACTTTTGTTCGTTTTTCTTTTACATACAGAGGATTCCCCCCGTTCGAGGTGAGAAACTATATTTAAAAGTACTTCTCACTTGCTTCCCTTTTCAGACATGGAAGCTATGTCCATCCTTTATGTACAGTCTATGACATGGCTGCTCTTTGTTTGGATTTCAGTCTAAATAGCTGTAAAATGTAGAAAAGCTACTACGTAAATCCAATAGAAAGCCAAGAGCAGAACTCTTATGATGTGATATTGTCAGTTAGGGGATTGAAGTCTGAAATTAACAAGGAGTTCAAAGCCGAAAAGAAAAAATATGCTGGAGTAGTTCTGATTTTTGAAGTCTTCACGGAGGTTGTTATGTGGGGAGCTGTCCATGGTGCTGAGGAGAACTTTGGCTCTCCCGCAGCTATAGCCGCACCTGTTGCTGTCCTGGGTGCTGAAAAATGTCACCTTACAGTCAGCTTTGACGCTCCCCTTGTTCCAGGAGGGGCAAATGTAATAATTGTATTTAATAAATAAAAAAATACAAATGCATGAGGTATACTGTTTCGGCAGTCAGAGTTCACTGTTAACTGATCTGATCAATTATGAATTTCACAGCAGTTTGTTGTTGTTGTTGTTGTTGTTTGTTTTTGTTTCTTAAATAGCTAAACTCTGTTTAAGGTAGGATTTAAAATAAATTAACTTGAGTTTGTGTTAAACGTTTTCTTGATCAAGGTTCTTCTTGCTAACTCTTGGACTGACACACTCACCCACCGCAGAATTGTGTGCGCGCACACGCACACACACACACGCACGCACGCACACACACACACACACACACACACACACACACACACACACACACACACACACACACACAATTGGGTCCCGTCTCTTTCTTCAGGAGTCTCATACGAATACAAGCAAATGTCATAAAGTAAAAAGATAAAAAGGAAAGGGACATCAAGCCCTCCAGTCCTCATAACATTACCGCAAGTTGCATCATGAGCACAACCCCGTGCTTTATATAAAGGAGAGCGTGTCTGAGAGGAGAGCACGACCGAGCGTGATCGTGCGTGTAAATGGACATGCTGAGTGGCTGTCTCATGCGCCGCTGACGAATGATAATACCGGTCGAGTTGGAGTTAGAAAGCTGAAAACGCGCACCGGATAGGGAGACACGTCATCCTCAATCTCCCTCCTCTAGGCCCCACCACCACCACCACCACCCCACCACCCTTCTCTTCCCTCCTCGGCCTTTGCATTCTCTGCCTCTCGCGTTTCAATGAATGGAGGCTGATAACTGATTATTGAGCGGCGGGTCCGGTGGGACAGCTGGTTTAGATCCCGTGAAGACAGCGCGCTGTTCTATTCAATATGCCTTTGTCAGAAACCTTACACGTCTCTGGCTTTGTCTCAAATGGCCCCTGGGAGCGATATTGAGATTAGTACAGTAAAGTAAGACTATTTGATCCATGAACACACCGTAAAAGAACTATCACACTTCTAAGAAGACGGCATCTGTGAAACACAACCTATATCGGAGTCATTAGAACTTTTATATGTGCCTGTGTATCAGCCACTTTTGATAAAGTATGTGGATACAGAAATGCCACGAACTCCAGGTCTCCTCTTCCCTCCCCGCTCCGCCCTTTAGCATAGTGTGAGGCTCTGGTGCCGCTCAATGGGAGGATGGGGCAACTGCTGGTGGCTGCAGCGCCAGGCATGTACCAGACCACCTCAACGTGTGATAGCCAAACATATTTATCGACACCGTTTAAAGTAATCGTTGTTGGAGGGGGGTGGGGGGAAGGCAGATAGATAGTCTACTCTTCCCTGTTCTTCGTAAATATGTGCAATAAGTTCAAGTCGCTTTATTGGCTCCAAAAGTAGAGTCAAACGGCAAGAAAGTGGGCAATAAAGAGCTCCCTGGGCGCAAATAAAACAAGCAGTCTCCTCCGAATATAGCTGCATTGAGATTTACTCCACAGGAAAGTCGATGGAGATTTGTCACTATCATTAGGGCTGAGCTGAGTGTGTGATAAACCCACGCCTCGCCGGCACAGAAACCCGTTTGGGTGGTTGATGACACAAGTTTGAGCAAACGTGGGTGACAAAGTGGGAGTTATTTTGGTAGGAGATTTGAGGGTGATGCTCAGCCTTAAAGCACACTTTCACACTTTTCACATTTCATGAAACCGCTCGTCCCACTTCATGTGTGCATTTTTATTTTTTATTTTTTGCGTATTGCCGAAAATTGTGCCTATTTCCACTCACTTGTGGATTACGAGTTGTCCAAAAAAGGTATGAGTGGGCGAACACAGAGCAATGACTCACTGTCAAATTCATATTGTGGCCATGGCAGAATTCTTGGCTTTTGCTAAAAATAGTGCCCATTCTGTGGTACGGAGCCAAGACAGTGATAAAGCGGTTGGCTTTCTTTGCCAAAGGAGCTGCTCGGGACGGCAAAAAGCATTGCGGCTCTTCCCCGAAAAGCTTGAGCACTAAATATGCTTTTCGTAACAGATATCAACAACAGAAGAAGAAAAACAAAAATTAACTGTAACAGAGTCTCACTTTGCAGGAAGGCAGAGTGCAAAGACGTGAAAGTAAATTAATAGTAATGATAATCTGTTGAATGCGCGGCTCCGGTTGCGAGATTTCCATTTGCAATTAATCAAGGGCAGAAAACTCAGTCTGTTAATTACCCCCCCCCCCCAATTCCCTGGGAACCCCCAAC
>VUQK01041155.1:0-10050 GCA_015106715.1 Bujurquina vittata
ATATATGTATATATATATATATATATATATAGTGGACATTAAAATAGAATGCTGGTTTAAGGAACCTCACTGTTCAGGTGCAGTGTCCTCCTTTTATAGTGTTTTGTATGAGAGGCCGACTCTAGCAGTGGCTAGCTTGGTTATCATCCATAGCCTGCAAAGGTGCATTGGACAAACACAAGAACCCGCTAATTTGCTGTTAATACAATTATTTTTCAGACAAATGTATTTATTAAAGGCTCAAAAAGGTACCAACACCACAAACACAAAAAAGCGGTCTGCTTCAGGGATTCAGATTAACTGAGTTTGAAGTCTAGCAAACATCTTCGAGGCAAACTTGCCATTCCCAACCTCTTTACAGCTTCCTTTAATTTGGTCAATTTAACATAGGGGCCTATGGGGATTAAAGTAAGTCCAGTCTCAAGTGGCCATACACAAAAATGCAGTTATTGGAACTACTGGTTTCACAATTCAGCACTCAAAACCCTGTTTGAGTATTACACAATCACAGGGCTAAAAGAGAAATCACAACTCTATGGAGGTATAGAAAAATATGAAAACATAGACATTTCATAGAAGTAGATTTCATGATCTTACAGCTGGATTGTATGAAACTCTGAAAGGTCCCCTTATAAAGCCATACTGTGTATTAGCAACACAAACCTGGGCTAGCAAACAAATCTGCTTTTCATTCATTTAGGCTCATTATGCATTCAGCTTTTGTCATTGTGTTGTAAAAACTGGAGCATTTTTTTTTAACATGACATCAACCAATCTTTTGCCCTGATTAAAAACAAAAAGCTTAATCCTTTGTGCCTGCTGAGAAATTCCCATCCGAGAAACTCCTCCTCCTTCCTTCTCCTCTCCACACAGCCATCGTAATGAAATGTCACTCTTCCAAATTGCCCCTTTTAAATTATACATTCTGCTTAAACATGGAACAGATACTATTATTCCGAGACCAACCTACACCTTGGGGTCAGGATAGCTCTGTCACCCACTTATGCTCACAGCAAGAGGGGCCGCTGTGTCTGCCAGCGGATGATTTATACCAATAAGAGGAGACCCTGGCGACCCCTGCTGTCACAAGCCAATCAGAATCCTGCTTACAGACCGACCTCATAGCTGTTAAGGATAAGTTGATACAGTATGATGAAACACTAGAAGACATCCTTTTATGAAGTATTAACATCCTAACCCACTAAGTGAGATACAGAAAAATGTGTGTGAAGTATAAAATGCCCTCTTCTGAACCGGCACTGTGTCTTATGCAAATACTTGCCGTGTCTTTATTCCTTATGCTAATTATGGCTCAGTCTATCTGTGTGTTAAAGTGCCACTAAAGTAATCCCTCAGCTGCTAAGGTGGATGAACATCAGAGACCTCAAAGGAGACGTGTTGCACAGCAAAGGTGGCTATCAGCTCAGTTCAGTGGATTACAAATACGGCACACAGAAAATGCGCTCCTTTCTTTTCTTGATCTGTTAATGTAAATTCACCCAGGAATACATTCATCCCTTCTTTCATGCTTTTGTAAATATTTCTTAGTGTTCTGTAGGCTCCTCCATTGTTCTGATTATGAACATTTTAGATTCCAAAAGGCTGCAACAACTTCATGCATCAACCTTTAACAGGGATGCTTAAAACACCCGCTACCCGCCCCCACCTACCGCCCGCCTTTCTCCCCAGCACCAGGCTT
Organism: Bujurquina vittata; assembly: GCA_015106715.1. NCBI lineage: Eukaryota > Metazoa > Chordata > Actinopteri > Cichliformes > Cichlidae > Bujurquina > Bujurquina vittata. The sequence continues at coordinate 1,700 of VUQK01041155.1, forward strand.
TGAATTTGAGTGACATTTACAGAAGAAATTTAAAGTTAAAACATAACTAACTGTACTATGACACATTTAATCTGCCTCTGCTGCATCACACTGCATAGTAGAGCCTACATGTTCTGCTGCCTTTAGCTGAAAAGATAGAAGTAAAGCACACATTTAATTTGCAGCATCCTACAGATAGTAAAACAAAGTATTTTGTATCATAATCAATAGAAACAACTACAACTATCCCTCCTTTCGATGTGAGCTGGTTATGCTTGCTTGGACACATACATGCACGGGGACAGCTGCGAATTGCAGAGATGATTAGTCGTTCTTATAATTCTACTTTCAAGTCCTCTTTCAAAGTACGCTTGGAGGACACGTGTGGTTGGTTCCCTTGTAAGTGCAGCATCATAAGAAATTAGATAGAATGCAGAGTTTTGAACAGAGCCAAGCTGGATCCAACAGTCAGTTCACGCTTCAAGATTTTGCAGTCTAGATCATGATGGTAGCACACTGTTGCCACCGGAAAGGTATTTTTCACTGGCTCTTGTCAGAGATGTGCCATGAGAAGAACCATGTTTTATCTTTCAGTCTTTTGGAGCTTATTTTTTGGTGTGTGTCTTTGCAAAAATCTCTCTCAGCACTGTAAAGTACAGGGCAGCTCTTTTATACTCTGACAAGCCAAATGAGAACCAGTGAACAGAGTAGAAGAAGCTTAAAAAAAACATAATTTTTCTCAGTGCAGCTACTTAAGTGCACACTGCTTTGCAAATCTGAGACATTATAAAACATCTTGTTACAGTGTTATGGGTCATGACCCAAAATAAGGAAAAGTCAGGAGACCAGAGGGTTACCAGACAAGTGAAATTGGATCAAACTGGCTTTTTGGCTTATTGTAGTAGGAAGGGTTCTCAGAGACTCACGGTGAGCAACAGACTGATTCATTAAACTCCATTTCCTGACTTCACCTGACATAAAATGTGCAAAATATTATTTCTGTTACACACAATGTGCACGCTCTTGATAACAGAAAAAAAGAATATGTATATATGCAAGAAAAAAAAAATCAAAGCTTGAATCTTTGGGAAGTTAGACAAAATCGATACACTAAACGTGCAGCCAAAAATGAACTCCTTGTGCATTTCAATACTTTGATGGAGAACGAGAGAATAGCGATGACTGAAAAAAAGCATTCACTTCATTAAACGACTTCATTCTGAGTTGTATTTCATTTTAATCTTTGAACCCGGGCGGCCCAATTCATTTCCACGCAATTTCACCACACGTCTGACAATAGACAGACCCATTAAAGATAATTGTAATAAATGTGGAATTAGATTCTCACCCTGTTTGTTCTAACTAATTTAGAGTAAGCAATTACTTTTCCTACCAGCAGGCATGCACAAGTGTGCACACGCACCACATAAATTACATTGATGTCTAGTTGTGACAGAGAGAGGGAACTGCTTGGGTTTGTGGCTGATAAAGAAGCCTCTCCTCACTTTGATTTTTTTCCTTTTTTGTGGCAGGGAAGTAGAGCAGCCTGTTGCCATGTGGCAAAAAGCAGCAAATGACTGGTTAGTGATAATTTGGCAGATCATGGTGCAGTGTGGTTGAGGTCACTATGGCAGCCAGGTGGTCAGAGACCATTTTATAAGTATTTACACTCTTAGTCCAAATGAGTTCATCACTCAGATTTCCCTCAGTATTAAAAGGACTGAACTAAGGTTAAGTGCTTCTGATCAGTAGCAGAGCAAGGGCCAGGTGGACTAAAGTGGGTAAACTAGTGTTTATACAGTAAATCCATCCATCCATTAGCCATATCCTTTATTCTATAGATGGCCAAAGGGAATTGGAGCCTAGCCCAGCTGGCACTGAGCAAGAAGCAGGGTATAGAGAGTGATGAGTCCGCCAGCCCATCACAGGGCAAAGAGAAACAGACAACACTTCATATTTATATCCACCTCTAAGCTCAAATTAGAATCACCAATTAACCGAAAATGCATGTTTTTGAACTGTAACCCATGCAGGCACAGGGAGAACCACACAACTACTCTACATTCTGTCTTTATATTGGTCACATGCTGATGCCAGGTCAGTAACCCCCTCTCAACAGGTTTTAGCTTTTGAAATTATAACATTTCAATTCATTTCTTATTATTGTTTTAATTTACAACAGGAGGGGGGGAAAACCTGCAAAAGTCTGTGTTACGAGATAGTAGCTGGAATTCTGGGATGTTAAGTTTCTGTCGCCATTTGTTTTTATTTAGCCATACAAAAGTATGTGCTTAGGTTTAGGAGGAGAAGCTGATTTGAGTTCAAATATCCTTTCATCGTGCTAAAAGCTAAACTTCTGCCATCTGCAAAATAGCTTCTTTCTTCAATTCCAATGTTTACGTGTCCTTGGTTAGCACAGTTGTCCTGCTACAGTGACGCTAGCAGAACATTTTAGCTCATGGACTTATCACATCTCTTTCAGATGTTGAAGGACTCCTGTTGACTCTATAGAACGAACCCACACGTTACGGACAGTAAAAGCTGCAGCTCAGTGTGCAGCCTATATGGGTCCTGACCAAGGCTCAGTACTTGGAAGTAAGAATGGCCCCAGCCAGCTGTCAAGTTTGGACCCAGAACATTCAGTCTGTGAAGACACAGTGCTAACACTGGTTATTCACCGCAGCTGCATGCAGCTGGTGGCAGAAAAGCCATGAAAACAAGTGAAAGAAAGCCAGTGGGATCCCGAGAATGACTGAGAAATATCTTTTCATGCAATTGGTCACCTGAAAAGAAAAGTATCCAAGACACCCTTTGAAGTGAAACACAGACATTAAAACTATAAGGAATTACAGTGTTTCTCATGTCAGGGATAGTTTCAAGTTTTGTTAGATGTGAAATCTTATATAATCTAACACACATCGAGGGTTGTTGATGAAGTTAAATTAGCAACAGCTGTCTTTGCAAAGTTGCACTTTCAATAGCTTTTGTTTTCAATAAAGCTGGCACTAATTTAGCAACATTGGCATGCTAGCAGAAGAAGCGCCTTAAACTACTGAATGCAAACGTTCAGTAAATAAACAGAGTATATGGTGACATTATATCTGTGATGTAACATTAACTTTAAACTACCACTGAACACAACCTTTGCTGGCCATCAGTCACTGCAGGCAGTCAGTGCACAGAAGCTTAGTATATATTTTGACTTGTTTATACCAGCCTACATTTTGTATAGCTGCATTTTATGTCCTTGTCTCTTAGCTAAAGGCAGCACGTATGTCTATTATACAAAAATCAATCAGTAAATATTAGTATTAACTGTCCTGGATGTTACTGCAAAGGGCAAGAAATTCACACTAATCCAAAGCTGTCACCTCCTGCTGTCACCTCAGGATTTACATTGACAATATTTAAAAAGTGTATGCAGTGCTTAACGTATTAAATGTATTAGACCATATGTTATAAAAAAACAAGAAAACACAAACATTTCAGAAATCTGTCAAAAAACTGTTTAAAACTATAAATGACTCAGTTCACTGAACGAGATTCAATTTTTATACCCAAATTTGAGCCGGCACACTTTTCTCTGCTATTTTTGTTAAACAGTAAATTTGAGAATTCATGGAAGGAGTTCACATAAAAATATAATTTTGATTAAAGATCTTGCGCATACTGGTTTATTAACATTGCAGAACCACAAAAAATATTTTTGCAATTACAATACTGCTCATTTAGGGCAGCTGCGGCATAAACCTTACATGCGGTGTTGGTCTAGGACAGTTAATACTGGCATTTAATCCTTCTTACATGGATGTCTCCTTTGATAGCGCACACAAAATTAAACTTGTGATCAGACATTATCACACCATTTTAGAGAGCTGAAAATTCAGCAACACTTCTTTTTTTTTTGGGACAGAGCTGCAGAGAAGCAGCAGTTCAGCTGTTAAAAGTAGGACTTGTACTGTGTCACCAGCATGTAGCACTTTTACAACCAGAGTGTTACAACTTGGTGAGCGAACACAACAGCGCCTCGAATACGGGTTGCAGATTTTCAGAAGGCATTACCCCACCTCACAAACAACAGCTGCGGCACTTTGAAACCGCCATGAGTAAAAGGACGTGAAACGACAAGCGAGTGGTGAAAACAGAGCCACAATTTTTTAAGGCAAAGTATTTACACGCATTGTACTCCTGTTTCACCAGCTTGATGTGAAATTAGACGGTGTGTGGCAAACACGACAGCGCTCACAGTGCTGGGAGAGCGCTGAATGGTGCACACAAAGAGCAAAAGCTTTTTATTGGAATGCATTTATCTGTGAACATATGTAAGTGTAAGAAATACGTAATGCGCTGCAGCAGGAATAGAAAATGCAAACTGAGATATTAATCCAGTGCACATGTAAAGTAAACATGAACAATGATGCTGCTCATGAGACAGTTACTGACTATGGAACATCCAGCTCCATCTGTGGCTGTACATATACTAATTACAGACATAAATTTGCAGATGGTCTCACAAAAGCATGGAAAAAAATGAACAGGTACAGTTAATAAACAATTCATTTTTAAAAAGGGAGTACCACCAACCACCTGCAAACAACCACACTGTCCCCCTTTTGAGAAATCCCTCAGCGCGCCGTCTCTGGTCTCTTCGCTGCTCTATCCTAGTTTTGTTTAGTGAAACTTTCTGCAATGTTTTCCTCCCCCTCCCAATCTGATAAATTCCTTTGGCACACATGTGACGAGAAAAGGGAGCGAAATGAGGAAACGGAAAAAAAGCAGAGGGGAAAAGAAGGCGACAGGAAAGAGACAGACGGATGAGACGTGGGAGACGGAGAGGTGACAAAAATGAGAGAAATATGAGAGATTAATAAAGCCCACAGCATCCCGCAGAAGCTCATTGATAAATGAGGCAACAGATGTTTAGCCCCGTATAAAATTACAGCAAGCTGCTATATGTGGAATAGATACCTGCCCTCATTCTGCAGCTCTACATTACATCTTCCCAAAAATCAGCTCTGCTGCAGCACACTGGGCAGCAGATCACATGTCCAATATTCTGTCAGAAAGCTTACATTTTACTCAAAATGTTCACATTTCTTCCCCATTATAAATTTGGTGTCACATACTGTTTTCTATACCTAATTGTTATAGCACATCACTAGTGCCGATAAGAGAAATAGCGTGTCACAAGTGGATATTTGTCTATCTGCATTAACAATGCAGATAGACAAATATCCACTATTCACAAAATTTGACTTAACCTAAAAATTCACAGAAATTAAACAAACATAAACAATTGACATACTTTTCAAATGTTTCATTTAAAAAAAAAATGAGGGAAATGCTACATTCATATTAGCAATAGGATCTGGTACTTAATCTAGAACCTGTAACACATTTCCAGGTAAAGCAGACTGGTCCCACAAAGCTGGCGCCAGAGGCCGTGGGACAGGCCAAAGCACTGGAGGTGAGGTTATCTCTAACTAACTTCCTGAACAGTACAGATAATGGTACATGACCTTAACAAATAAATCCAGTCTACGACTTGATAGGGAGACCAGGACACGACAAGAACAGAACACATCTGAGCATTTAAGAAAGGATAATATATTGTTTTGCTTTATTTTATTGTTTTCTATGATGTTATTAATATTAATCCACATAACTGCCAATATAGCCAGATGTAATGTTATTTGTGTTTATGTTTTGGTTAAAACAAACAAACAAACAAAACCTCTTTGCAACAAGTGGTCATGAGATACTCTGACTCTGTTTGGGGGGATTCTTAATTAAGCTCACTTACAGCATGCATTTAAAGTCCTGAGTCATTTTGAATTTTTTACATAATCAGATTAATCATCAGTGTCTGTTTTTCACATACTGAGAATCTTTTAATGAACCTTATTCTAAAATATCCCCTTGCTTTAAAAGCCCATGCAAATGAGCTGCAGTGGCCTGTTGGTCTAATAAATGATTTAAGCAGAGGTCTAATTTTCAGCCCACAGTGGGACTCATTGCTGGGGCAATTAAAAAGTGAATATTACATGCTGGTTAGAAACCACAAGCACGAAAGTCTTTTTTTTTGTATTCATGACATGGGATGTGAATTGTTTGACAGATGAGGAATGTTGAATGAAAATGCGGTCATGGTCATAATGTCACACATTAAAAATACATTCATGCTCCAATGAAAAACACAGATGTAAATGGGTCAGAATGGGTGGTTAGCTCAAGAAGGTTGACTGATTGGACCACAGGATTGGGCAAGATAGCGGGTCAGTGACCAATAAATAGCGAGCTCTCGCTTTCTCCCCCCTCTTTTCTCCTTTATGTCTGTAATCCACTGTCTTTCCTGCCCATCCATATCTCTCTTACTATTTCCTCACCGCAGAACCCTCCCATGCCCCCCGGTGTGTCTGTGATGGACGTTGCGTAACATTACTAAAGAAACGACACACCAGTGAGCAGCATCGGTGAGGGCTTGGAGCTTGGAGGGTGGGCAGGAGGAGAGGGTGGGGGGTGGGAGGGGTGGAGGAGTTGAGCAAAGAGCACTGACCCAATATCTAATGAAAGCGCAGAGAGATGAAGGGGAAGGGAGGGGAGGGAGGGGCGGAGGAGTGGAGGGCAGAGGCTAAGTCAACTTAAGAGATGGAAAGAATAAAGACAGAAAAGAAAGAGATGTGGAGGTTTGGTGTGGGGAACTATGGAGGGGAGGAAAGAGAGAGAGGGAGAGAGGCCAGAGGGGGAGAGGAGGGAAGAGAAAGAGAGGGGCAGACAATGAATTCAGGCAAAAAGAGCCAGGACATTTAAACTATAAATAACCAAGATACTAGCAGCAACACTGGTCTTCTCTTTCTCTCCCTTCATCCTTCCTCACATTTTTCTATCACCCTTTATTTCCCTCTTTTCCAGTTTCCCTGTCTGTCCACTGTTGCTCTGTTTGAGAAAGTCTATGATTTCTATCAGCTCATCCTTTTCATTATCAGAAACATCATCTGACTTTGATTTGTTGTTGTTATTTTCTGCCATTTCCTTTCTTTCATTTGGTGACGATGATTAGTTACTTTATTGCTTGTTTATTTGCCCCTAAGGTTTTTTTTAAACATGCTGAAAATGTGACTTATTTAACAGGCTTCACACAAAATTGCACAAGACATTAAATACATTATTCTTCTTTTATTGGTTGGGCAGGTATAGAAAACCCCAACTGCCAAAATTAAAAAAAAATAAAATACTCAATAAATCAATTAATCATTAAATTGAGCTAGAAAATGATCTAGAAAACAACAAATTGCTTTTGCTTCTTTAAAAAATTATTTATCTCTAAATTATTTTAATTTGTCATAATATTTAGTTCCCAAAACACATTTACTACGTTTCTGCTTCTTGATGCAAATGAGGTCAGCTTTTTGCCCATTGGTAGTCTAAGATCACAATGTAAAGCGGTCATTCAGGGGACTGCTAGAACACAGAGGTGCACTGCCAATAATGATCCTTTCAAAATAGAAAAAAAACAAAAAAGAAAAAACCCACATGAAAGCAAATATTGAAATCGTTACCCAAGTAAATAAATAAATTAGCAAATTAGTACAAAAATAATTATTTCACATAACCCATTTATTTGATTTATAAGATTTATGTTTGCATTTAATTATCCAGCAACAGTTGGAGAGAGGACTCCAACCAGAAGAGGACCTTGCATTATGTGACAATAATTTTTGGACACATCTCCAACTATGCTAACGTGAATGTTGGGACGAGTATAGACATGACCGATTTCCAGGGCAGAAAAATCTCAGCTATAAAACCTTGTAGTTAATTAGTATTCATGTTCATCTAGAAAGGACAAACTGAAAGCAGGCTGTTGCCACATGTACTGTAGCAGCGTCAAAGTTCAGTCAGGGTTCTTTAATATGCAACCACGAGGTTAAGTGCTTCAGTTAAACACCTCAGCAATGGTTACCGAGGGAAAAATGTTGTCATGTATGGGTATGTATCTGAGATGAGCATAAGGTATATTTATGTTTGTGTGAATCTACGTGACTGCGTGTATTTGTGTGTTCATGCTCCTGCATGTGCGGGGATCCACTTTAAAAGCATTTATCTCTGCACTATGCATGTGCACTTGTCCATGTGTGTTTGGCTATGTGTGTGCAAAAGTGCAAGTGTGTTTGTGTGTGCATGCATATGAATATGAGCCATTAGCTGTTCTCCACAGGGAAGACATGTTAACAGGTTTGTCTACCACTGAGAGGATTGGTAGGAAACTGCATGTGTGTGTGTGTGTGTGTGTGTGTGTGTGTGTGTGAATGTTTGTCCATGTGCACACATGTATACACACCCAGCTGCGTGCGTTTGTGTGTGTGTGTGTG
>VUQK01041157.1:0-21700 GCA_015106715.1 Bujurquina vittata
GGATGAGCCAGTTTAGTGTGGAAGAGCTTGACTGGCCTGCACAGAGTCCTGACCTCAGCCTGATAGAACACCTTTGGGATGGATTAGAGACTGTGAGCCAGGCCTTCTCTCCAACATCAGTGTGTGACCTCACAGAGGTGCTTCGGGAAGAATGGTCAGAAATTCCCATAAACACTTCTAAACCTGTGGAAAGCCTTCCCAGAAGAGCTGAAGCTGTTCTAGCTGCAGAGGGTGGGCCCACATCATATTAAAGCCCCTGGATTAAGATGTTACTCAGGTTCACGTGAGTGAAGGCAGATGAGTCAATACGTTTGGCAAAAAAGCGTAACAAGCTTTTTTAGACAGAGAAAAAAAAACAATTATTTGTGGAATTATATTTTTTATTAATAGTTCAAATCTGAAAAATAATGAGTTATTGAAGCTCTGAAATTAATCTTGACAAATACTCCCATGCCCCCTTTTAGACACAGCCCTGCAGGTGCCACTACAATGGATGCTGCCCAAGAAATATGCTAATTTTAAAGATGGTGCCAACCTAAACAAGCACTTTATGTGCATAGAGACAGCTTTTATTTTACATTGCTCTGTATGCACTGAAACAAATGGGTGATGGAGGGAAGCTGAAAAAATGCTTTTCTTCACTAGTCAAAGAGCTATTTTAATCAAGGACTCTTACTGAAGTTCTGACTGTGATCGCAGTAACAAGCACTGCAGTTACAAGACAAATGTTACGTTTCCTCCACTGCAGGCCTGCTTAATGAGCGTCACCTTCCTGCTGTGTTTTCGACAACACTCGACTTTATTTCATCGACCTCAGACACTTCCATTAATGTAAAAATACTGACAAGAAAAAAAATATGTTAGGGAGACTTGTGTTTGCCTGTATGCTACCCAGGACACGCAGGAGAGGTTAAATCTCCTCTGCAACCCGAACCCAGAAAAAAGGAGCACAGCTAGAAGGGGAATGAAGGAAGAATAGATGGATGGATGGATTTAAGGTGTTGTTCCAGGAATGTCAATGACAGCAGATAAGACACTGATTACGTCAGATACAGCATGAAAGGAGGGGCTGGGGTGACGGTGGGTTGCAAAGCAACTTGCAGTCACAGGACCTACATTGAGCAAATTAAAGCACCTCAAATAATCCACCACCCACGAGTTTAGCCAGTGAGAGCAGAGCATCACTGTGCCTATAGGATTAGGGTTATCATGTTATCCTTGATAAATGGCGTCATTTCTACTCTGGAAAAATTTGTGAAATTGAATATAGATTATTTTTTTAACCACTTCTAAAGCTTTAACCTTTTTTAAAATCAGACTGATGCTGTTTTTCTTTTCAATAGGCACTCTAAACTGAATAGGCACTCAACGCCTCACCTACAGTGCTGCAAGTGAGCCGACTGGCTGCACACCTCTCTCAGGGGCATGCTTGCGCCCCCTCCCTGTGGGTGGTGAGAATCATTGCTACTGGTTACAGATTGAAGTTCTGGGCCAGGCCACCTTGTTTCTGCCATATAATAAGTCCTACTGCAAGAAGCAAAGCAGCGGCAATACTGTGGGAGATTTTGCAGAAAAAAGCAGTATGAGTGGTCCCTGCTTCAGACACGGACAAAGGTTGGTAAGCTGCTATTTTGTTGCTCCAAAAAAAGGGGGAGGTCTTTGTTCCATTCTCAACCTGCGAGTCTTGAACAAATACCTGCAAATGTACCAGTTCAAGATGCTAACACTCCTGGCCCGGAGGATTGGTTTACACCAATCTAACAGAGGCTTACTTTCATGTGGCAATACACCCAAACCACAGGCAGTTTCTGAAGGTGCACCCTTTGCTTGTGCGAGGCAGAGGTGGACCTGTTTGCCTCAAAGGAGAACGCTCACTGCTCCCTGTTCTTCTCCATAACTGACCATGATGCACCCCTGGGGATGGATGCACGAGCACACCCATGGCCTGACATGCTCCTGTATACATTTCCCCCAGTAGAAATTATACCACCAATTCTAGAGAGAGTGCGTCTGCAGCACCTCTCCCTGATTCTAGTGGGCCCTTGGTGGCCAGCAAAGTAATAGCATGCAGAAATAATCTGTTGACAGCAAGGCCCTGGCAGCTTCCTCTTGGTAGGGACCTTCTCTCTTAGGCAGGAGGAGAGCTGATTTATCCACACCCGGAATTGTGGTGGCTGTGTGCTTACCTGTTGAGAGGTCAAATTTGATCGCTAAGGGTCTGCATCTGCATCTCTCAAAGTGAGTGTGACCTTCATGCATTATCTGTCTATCCTTCGTGCACACAATTCTCCTTTTGTGATTACAGACTATATATATATATATATGTGCAGGTGGAGCCACACATATGTAATCACAGGTCATTTGCCTTAAAGGCGTGAATAGAGGTGTCTTCAGCAGAGAATGCGGGGGGCGTGATATCCCATACAATATGTGTTGTACTTCGTTCCCCTCCTTTCAGGGAACAGAAGGTATAGACATAACTGTTCGTTTCTAGAAGGACTCTGAAGTAACTGAGGCTGACGGGAATGTCATTATTAGCCTCCCGTATAAAAGCCTGGTCCAACCTGATATTAACCAAACAGAGGACATGAGGACAAATGAGGAATAAATGAAACTGATTCATGGAGAACCCTGGTGAGCTTGTTTACTCTGATACACAGCAAACCCAGGTCTCTCCTCCATCAACAGCTCTCTGTGTGCATACTTCAGCTCCATCCAGAGAATTTCAGATTTCACAGGTCAGAGCTCCAGAGGCATGTTCTGTGAAGAGGGATCAGGGCAGGGATTTGGAAAAATCCAAATCTGGTAACCACGCAGTACCTCCTTGTGACACAAACACAATAACAGCCATGCATGGAATGAGTATCAACCAACAGAAGACACGTATATAAATAATGTATGAGTATATATGGTAATACAGATAATTTAGATCAAGTTTCTTTGAGGCAAACTCAGGTGTGCTGTTGGACTTTGTGACAACCACACATTATTGCAACTGCACAAAAAACAAATTAATTGTTAATATCCATAAAAATCCCACTAGAAGGAAGAAGGAAACTCTACACTTTTCTTGGTTTCAGGTACCTGGCTAACGTTAACATCGTGCCAAATGAGCTAAAGAGCCACTTAGTAACCACACACTCCCTCTGAGAGAAACTCTCCAAAAGCTTCAGACCTTTTTGTGCTTTTTATGAAAGCGTGTGATTGGAGGTAAGGTATATCTACTGTGATGACCACACTCTGCAGATGCTCGTCTGTGGACATTTAAATATCTAATCAATCCAAAGAACAATGACGTGTGAAAAGACAGGGCAAAATATCAGCTGCAGCCTGAGCAGGAGGTGCATGAAGGAGACACACTAACACATCACACTACATGTACAGCATGTTGTGATAGTAAATCACAAAGCAAATATCAACCGTCTCTTCACTCAGTTCCTCATTCTATGGACAAACTCAAACTCCACCTTCACCACGCTGAACTGCAGTTTGTGGCTGCAGCCTCAGTGAACTCCACCTGCTGCAGGTGGAGTCTGATTGGACCTCCAGCTTACAGCGCTTCTTCAGAGCAGAAAAAGGAGTACAGCCCCAAGCTGCAGTCAGTGATGGTGGAGCTGGAGTCTGCCCAAAGGATGAGGTTCCTGTCCTAGGGAGCAAGGACCACAGTTACCCAATCAGCCTGATCAGAAACGTGAGACAGAAAGGGACAGGAGTGACTGAACTTTCAAAATAAGGGCAAGCATTGCACAGTAGTAAATTCTTAGACAGATAAAATAAATGTGTGGGAAGCCTTGCATAAAAGTTAAATATGCTTATTAACAGTCTCATTGAGATTAAAAATCTCTCTTTCAAGACAGACCTGGCCAAGAGGGCAGCAAAGGTTACAACAGATAAAACATATTTTATTTGCTTTTAATTTAATATCTAAATATACTAACAGCATAAATATCAGACTGGCACAGAGTGCTGCAGTCGCTCGGTTGAGCAGGTGACTCCAAGAAACCAAACAGGCGATGGAAAAAGGACTCAGGAATGTTTTAAAGAAGTCTGCATGTCTAACCAGCTTGATAGATTTTGAAAATATTTCAGCACTTTGTGTGATTGTTTCTCTTCAGTTGTTCAGTGTGTAGCTTATATCCAATTCAGTCTGCTGACATTTTGGTTTGACTTTGGTGTGTAAAATCTGCTGATTTGGATCATTTTCAGGTGCAGCTACTGTTCTAATCATGTGCTCCTTACCTTCTGATATGGCATGGGGTTTGATGATGCAGCACGTGCAGTCCGTAAAGATGGCTGTGTTAGATGGACCGTGGCCAATCGTGGAAGGGAAAAAAAATTCAATTTCCTAACAAGAATAAAAACACTTTAATCACGTCTGTGTTACCAGGGCACTGGTGAGCATGAATACAGTCTGGAGGTCATACGCTAATGTCCTCACTCTTGCCGCTGCAGCGAGCGAATCGGAGCCATGCCCGACATTTTTGATGCCATCTGTTCCAAAGTGGGCCCGGATGCTCTGCGGCGCCTCCCTCTGAGCTGCAGCAGAGTCTGCAGGCCCCAGGAGCCTTCTCCAGATAGACATGGCCTCATCACCCATCAGCTCCATGGCAACCACTGGGCCCGAGGACACAAACTGCACCAGGTTACTGCAAAAGGGAGCAACACGTTCATTTCAATGAGAACGGGTCATCAGGGTTCTTTGAAATAATATTTTCTCACTATCAGAAATCTTTTCTACTCAAATCTGACAATCATACGCAGACGCACTCACTTGAAGAACGGCTTGGTTTGATGTTCAGCGTAGAAGTCAGCTGCCTGGCTCCTGTAATGAACCACAAAGTAATGACTGAGCAGCCAAATGAGGTCATTTGCTTACACAGGCAGTCTCAGAGGTCATCAGTTTTTAATCTGTGTTAATAAAGTCATTATACAATTTCAGCATTTTTAAAAAGTGGCACGTTATCAACAACAATAATTTCATGTCCTTGGATTTTGAGGGGGAAACTGTGGAAACTGTATTTTTTCAACATGACTTCACTGCTGGCAGTTTAACATCCAAGGCTTTGAAACAGTAGCTGGACATAAAAATGATATTTACCCGATGTCGCAAATGCGAGAGACAAGACGTACGGTGCTAATTACAGAAAGATACTCTGTGTTTCCACTCAAAGGCGATTTGGAGTTTTCTACAGTGCAGTTTGCTTGAAAAGGGTAAAATAATGTATTTGAGGACCCAGAGCCCAGATTCTGACTCCATGTGAGACAATACTCTCAAATTCTGCTGCTAAAACAAAATAAAATTAAAACTGTGAACCCATTTTATTCGCCTTCAGCTCCAGAGGTGGATGTTCATATTAAACATGGTCAGAGTTTCTAATAATGATGTAAGTGTATGTACAGTGATCCCTGTGAGCCAAAATCTCAGACTACAGGCTGCTCTACATGCTCAGTTTCACACCGTTTTTCTACTCTTGGCTCTGTGTGATGTCACAGAGAGGGGATATCCTTATGTGGTCATCTCAGGGACAGAAACCCCACCCACCTGCTATTCAAACTATGCAAAAAAAAGGTATAAAAAAAATGGTATAAAAACCCAGAATGTAAAATGCTCAAAGCCCATCCACCAATTAAAAGAACACTTACATTATACAAATACAAATAAAACAATGTTTTCTTCTGACAATTTTATAAACACAGGAGGTCATTTAACTGCAGAAACAACAAGTTACAGACAAATGTATGTTCATACAAAAACTGTGTTCAAGTACAGTACAAGTACAAAATTCCCCTCATATAGCAGAACTGACTATGACCAACAAAATCAAATCAGTAAAATAAATTTCACTTTGGTCTGGACACAAACTAAAGTCATTTCCACGTCTCCATTATCAGGCTGTGGGTCACAACACCACGTCACCACCACTGAGCTCAGCCCAGGGTTCTTAACCTGAACACTTTCCCTTCCTGGTTGAAAAAAGGTTAACGTTGTGCAGAAGAGTCAAACTCCCCCGTTTTTATTCGAGTCCGCTCGGAGCCTCAAAGAGAAAGAAAAACCACCATTACAATGCTTGTTATCCCTTACTGGGGTTTCAGGTTTGGCTGAGCCAGCAGAGAAATACCAGATATATTGAAAGTCCTCGTTGTACATCCTCTGGACTCCAGCAAGCATTAAACTTCAAACTATGCTTTCAAATTAAACACAGACCCATCAGATCCTGTAAGACTGCTGTGATGGTGTGATGGGATTCACCTGATAAAACTGTTAGTGGTTAATTAAAAGCTGACCTTGTTTGCCTCTCGGCTCACCATCTGTTCCTAATGTTTGTGAGAACACAGAGCCATCCGTTTGTTTATACAGGGACCCTGGCACCAAACAGCCTGTCTGACACGCTCCCACAGTGCCATTATTATTAGATGCTCAGCAGCGAGGCCGTGACGTTACCATGTGAGCTTTGTCATCTTGGCTTTGGTCACCATCAGGTTGGAGGAGTTGATAAGCTCAAGGACATCTCCGATCTTGGTGACTACATCTGGCTTTATCAAAGCGAGTGTTCTGGAAACACAGGGAGAGGAAAAAGAAGAGATGTGATTGGACAGAGTTGGATATCACAGCCAACAGGAGGCTGCACGGCAACGCAAAGACAGTAACGGAGGCACAGTGGATGTAAAAAGTCTACCCAGTTACAATGCCAGGGTTTTTGTGCCATTAAAAAAAATGAGACTTCAGGACTTTTTCCATTTTTAATGAGTGAAACCTTTGAATAAATAAATAAAAAATTAATAAAAAGTGAAAACTTTTTCTTTTTTTTAATTTAAGCCAGGCTTGTAATCTGGGCCATCTGTGCACCCTGAGCCGGTCGTGTGTAACTGCTGCCTCCTGTGGCTGACTCCATGCATCACAGGTGAATCACTGCCAAACCGGGTTTAAGTGAGGACGTGTTTAAAGTTTGGTGAAATTGTGACTGACTTCATGAACTGGTTCAGCACACTGAGAATGTGGTTCAAACAGTGGGCGTTAGGTTTTAACCAGCACAAGAACGCTGATGTGGTAATTCCAGGAAAAAAAAAAAGGGAAAACTGACAGATTATCAGCAAACTGTGATAAAAAACAATCTTGTACTGTCTTTTTAACGTCTCTAAGCCAAAAAATTCAAGGCCTTTGATTACTTGTTCAAATTCGTCGCGAGTGCCTGGACCTAGATAATCTTTAGAGCAGAGGTAATCAACTCCAGGCCTGCAGAGCCGGTGTCCTGCAGGTTTTAGATGTGTCTCTGCTTCAACATACCTGAGCCAAACATAGAAGTCATTAGCAGGACTCTGGAGAACCTGACTGCATACTGAGGAGGTAATTCAGCCATTTGATTCAGGTGTGTTGAATAAGGGACACATCTAAAACCTGCAGGCCACGAGGCCTGGAGTTGAGGATCCCTGCTTTAGAAGAAAGATTTTTCTCTTTGAGAGGCACTCGGAGTGCTCCTGTCACGTCTTTTTCTGATGTTTATAGTTTTACAGTCACTTCAAAGTAGTCACCTCCATTTATTGTTGTAGATTTAATTTTAAATGGATAATCTTTATCCACTCAACATCAGCATTTATAATCCTAGACTGAAAGCTCTCATTTACAAAAGCACTCAAACCTTTAATTTACTTCTTTATGTTACAGCTTCCAGTCTCCGTTGGTAAGTCTTTAGTCTTTCCACATACAGCCGCTCTGTGATCATACCTTTCTTTTTTACTTCCGAGTTTGTTTGCTGTGTACTGATCCCCGTAATCAATCAGGTTTAGCTGCCGTGAGAACACGTTCACTCGACCCCCGATAAACAGGTCCTCCTGATGGATGTTGCATTTGCTCCTTCTCAGAAATATCCGCTGATTCTTTACGTCAAACTGCAAAACAAACATGTTGCAACTTCAGACATTTTTCAGAAATTGCTACACATAAAATTCTGAAATAAACATGCATTTAATTAACACAAGGAGGAAAGAGCCAAAGTTAAGTGCAGGAGTAAAAACATACCATTTCTACTCCGCCATCTCCGGGGTAGTAAAAGAGTTGGTAACGCCGCAGGAGAGAGGCGGCGGGGTCATACCACTCAGCAAGAAAGGCGTAACGGTCCTCCTGAAAGAAAAAAAAATATCAAAACTTGAATCAACTCCGATATCTGGCATCTTCCTGCAACTGAGCCCCAAAAGAAAATTCTGCTGATTCTTTTGTAACCCGTGTGGTTTCACTTCCTCCAGCAAATTAGACATTTCAGATCACAAAATGATTAGAAATGACATGAAAATGTCGATTTCGTTCAGAACAGTAACACTGGCTTAAATTTATGCTCACCTGAGAAAAACACCATAAGCGTTTAAACAGGCCACAATGTCGCCTGAAACCAAAAGGCACTGACAAGCAATGAGACCTTCAGATCAAATGCATGTGCTCAGGCCTTGTTCACAGATTGGCTGGCATGAAGGGGAGACGGCGGTCTGGGGCCCACTGCTGCCCACCGCGACCCGGCCCTGGATGGAAAATAGTCGCCAGGAACATCCCTAGTTGTTAATTTTAGCAGTGACTAAGCCTGACCAGGTATGGTCACCTGAGCAGGCTTTATTTGGTTCACCTTGTCAATCAAAACAATTCAGTGGCGAAAGATAAAAATGGTTAAATTCAGGGATGTTCCTGGCGACTAATTTCTTAACTAATCGAGGAAAAAACTGACTGGTCTGGAACTAAAACACTCGGATAGCAAGTTAAATTTTAGGGCTGTTTAATAGACATTATCAAAAACCGAACAAAGGAGTTTGAAACCATTAACCCTGTTCTTCCATGATGAATCGCACTTTAAATGCTGCTTAACTGTGCAGCACCGTATATTATGAAAATAAACTGATGATACATGTATGAAAACGTGTTACTGCAAACGATGTTTAAGCATCATTAAAATATGAGAAAATAACAGGGCCGCACATTATGCTCTTGTCATGACACGCATCTCAAAAGTTCAACGTTTACATTAATAAAACGATACAAACATCCATACATTTTCTCAACAGACCTCCCTCTCCCCAGCCTCCTCTTTATTACTGAAACCGTACCTGCGGCAGCAAAGGTGTGTGTGTGTTGTATAAATTATATTCTCCAGGAGCTAGCGGCTAACCCGTTAGCTTGAAGCTCTGATTCAGGCTAACGGCTTGACTATTTTATAGATTATTTATTGTTGCTGTTGGCTGCAAAGCAAATTGCCCCTCGGGATAATAAAGTACTTTGATTGATTGGTACTGTAAGTGTTTCAGACTGCTCGGCTAGCTAACGTTAGTTTCAGCCTGTACCGGGAGTTATCGTCACCAAAGCCCCCACCTGCCCCGGTGTGCTGTCTTTACTCACCAGAAACTCATCCATGCATTTATCTTTAGTCGAATTGATTACTACAACGTGTAACTGTTTGATGATTTCTATGATTATGTGTGGTGTTTTGATGATTTGTTGTGTACTACATTGATGTTTTAATGCGTTTAATGGATTTTAATGCACACCTGTTTATCTTATGATGTAATGCACTTTGAATTGTCTTGCCGCTGAAATGTGCCACACAGGCTATACAAATACATTTTACTTACCATCATTTAAACCATCACAAAACTGTGTGACCCGCGCAGCTATTACCTAGCAAACGTTAACCGCTCTTCGTTTCTATAGAAACTGCAAAGGTGCATTCACGGGACAGTTGTACTTTTGGTTTCTATCCGGACACGTCAGTCATAAACGTATCTTTATCGTTGCTTACATTTATTTACATGAATAATTATTATAAACCAGCGCAGAAGAAAAGCTTTGGCTGGCTGCGATGTCCTGTGAATATAAATGTGAAATACGTCTGCCTGCCGGACTCTGTGAATGAGCAGGCGCCGCCTGCTCACGCTGCGAAGCAGTTCAGTTTCTGAGCGGCCATAAACGCAACTTTTCCCCGGAAAAACAAAATTATGAAAGGTCGCTCCTCTGTTTTATTTCCGGTAATAATATGATCTCAGGACCTTTTGCCGCAGAACTTTAATAACGCGCGTCTCCAGGGCTCGTCCGCAGCTATGATCAGTGACGGGGGGCCGCTGGTCCTCGACGGCGGACTGGCCACTGACCTGGAAGCGCATGGAGCCAAACTGCAGGTAAACCTGCGGACTTTGGCAGTTGTGTTATTGGTACAAAGGTCCGCGCACCTGAACGTCGCTGCTCACATGGGACCGTCTGCTGCTAATGCCGAGGTCTTATAACTTCATTTGTCTCAAAGTTAAACACAGCAAACGTGGAGCACACTACACACATTTGTAGAAGGTGCAGTAGAATAAAATAAAATGTAATATGTCATGGTATATGACCTGTAGGCAATAAAAGTTTTTCAAAAAATCAAATAAATTTGTTTAAATTAAACTTGTGTTTAAATGCAAAGTAAACAATTACCCGAATAATATTTTTGATCTTTGCGGATAAAATATAAGATATAAAGATGAGATGTTGTTCATCAGTTTCAAAGTTAAATTTAAATCCAAAAACCAGGATTAATATGGCTCTCTCAATCTGGACTGTGTGTGTGTGTGTTACATATCAGGGAGATCCTCTGTGGAGTGCCAGGCTTTTGCATACTGATCCCCAGGCAATAAGAGATGCTCATTACAGGTACATCCATGCAAAAGTTTGTAGGATACAAATTATTAATCAACATTTTAAAGACTGATTGTAACTTTTCCAAAGCAATTTCTCGTTTCCAGGTCTGAAATCAGTGAATTTGCTGCGGTTGGTTTTGGTTCCAGTAAAATGAATGTTTTGTGACACTACATGGGATATTCCTGTTAGTCTCGCTGACAGAAATGCTAAATGACAGTCTGTGTGTGTGTGTGTGTGAACAGGTTCCTCCTCAGTGGTGCTGATGTCATCACGACCGCCACATACCAGGCAAGTATCCCAGGATTCATCGAGCACCTGGACATGAGCGCCGAATGCGCCAGAGAGGTGCTGATGTCTGCAGTTGATCTGGCCAAAGAGATGGTGAAGAGGTTTGAATCTGGTAGGTGAGCTCACGCCCAGCTGAGCTGACTGTTCAGCTGTGAAATCATTTCATCATTTATCTCTCTGTGAAGGGCAGAGATGCCCCCTGGTGGCGGGCTCTGTGGGGCCATACGGGGCCTTCCTGCATGATGGATCAGAGTACACCGGAGCTTACGCAGAGCAGATGAGTGTTGACGTGAGTGCCTCTTTGACTCTTAACGGACTTTGTGCATGCTGTGAGAAGATTTCACAGAATAAAAGCATCATTTATAGCGCTTATAGACAAAATCCACTTATGTTTCTCGACAATAACCACTTTTTACCTTTTAGACCATGAATATTTTCAGTTACAGGCCCTCAAAGTGCACAAGTGTGGGTTCAGAGTTGGTGCTTTTTGAAAGAATTACAGTATTTTTGAGTCCTCATAAGTACAGTAGCTATTTGCACATTCTCATTTAAGCTTTGTAAAAAACACAAAAACCTAAATCAATTTTGTAACTGCAGCAGTTTAATGTGTGTGATGTAAAGGAGCAGAAACAAGCACCGGCACTCGGTTTTTCTGATGTTCATTCTATGTTTATAGATCCATTTACCTTAGGCAGGTGAGAATCAGTGTTCTCAGGTGTATTCAATCTCTTTGAAGGAGCTTAAAGTTTGGCATCGGCCGCAGATTGACTGCTTAGCAGCTGCAGGAGCTGATCTCATCGCCTTCGAGACAATCCCGAGCATCAAAGAGGCGGCAGCTATAGTGGAGCTGCTGAGAGAGTATCCAAACTCGAAAGCCTGGCTGTCGTTTTCCTGTAAGGTAATCATCACTGCCGGCGAACAGCGCACGACGAGCATCAGTCCTTTGTTAGTCACGTTACGACTCAATTCTCCATCAGGATGAGACGCGTATATCCGACGGCAGCCTGTTCACCGACGCCGTGCGGGTCGCCAGCAGATCCACTCAGCTGCTCGCCGTTGGGGTCAACTGCTGTCGTCCAGATGTGGTGGAGCCGCTGCTGGACTCTGCTGGATCACTGCGGAGCGCAGACATGAGCTGGGTGGTGTACCCCAACAGCGGGGAGGAGTGGGACACTGAGCAGGGGTGAGTGTGAGACTGAGAAACGAGCTCAAGAGCTCCTGCATGTAAACCTTAATTTTAAACCCTACTGTCCACACACCCGATATCACAATGTGTGCATATGGTAACTGCAACATAAATACACAAAAGCCTGTCATAAACATGTCATTCCTTAGAGAGAAGAAGCAAAGTATGTCTACTTAATATTTGCAATAATTCAGTAAAGGATCTTTTTCATTCAAAGGTGGCAAACATCAGGGAAACCATCAGCATGGACTCCCGAGCTCATCCACACATGGGTGAAGCAGGGTGCTGCTCTGATAGGCAAGTTCAGCTGCTTTCTCTTGCAGATTTCTTGTTTTGCAGCATTTCTCTGAGCAGTGCCTCTGTCTTTTAGGCGGTTGCTGTCGTATCGGTCCTGCTCACATAGCAGAGCTGAGACAGCAGTTAAAGGGATGCTGAACATCTCCAGCCTCTGCAGAAAGCTCCTACGCTCAGCTCTCTAGAAGACGAGGGCAGCACGCTGGAGGACGGCGCGCCTGCCACTTCTGACCGCAAATTTCAAACAGATCTGTGATTAATGACTTTGCTGCTGACACTTGCACTCAGGCCGTGTGGGGATTCCTGTTTGTGGCGTTAAATGCACAGTTTATGCTCATTGTAAGAGTCTGAGGAGACTGAAGGAGGAATAAATTAGACAATATTTGATTCAGCTGTGTCGTGGCTACTTTAAAGTAAATCGATCAGTGCTTCCCATCCACCACCCTCAGAATCAGCTGTTTTTGTATAAAATAACCGTTGTTTACACATTGATGTAAAATATTACCTTCATACTGTGAATATTTTCCTAGTTACACGCCCTCCAAATACATACAGGTGGCTCAAAATGCATTCACATTATTGCTTCCAGCAGTTTTGAGCCCTTGTAGCCTCATTGGTGCAGGAGATAGCTTCATGTGGACTGGTTACTAAACGGGCTGGTTCATAAATAGCACTGTTCTACTCTAGCTGTGCACTTTATACAACATGCCTCATTCATGCAAGCACTATATCCGGCCAATGTTCACACTCCAACAGAGACATTGGAGAGTAACTTGGGGTTCAGTATCTTCACCAAGGATCCTTTGGCACGGAGACCGGAGCAGTCAGGGATTGAACCGCCAACCCTGCGATTAGCAGATGACCTGCTCTACCTCCTGAGCTACAGCCATGCTGTCTGAACACAGTGACTTTTGTTCAGCACATTTTTTTCTAGAACCACCTCTGAGCATCAGGGCCAACACAGAGAGACACCTGTGGACAATTTAGATTGACCAATTAACCTAAACCCAGTAAGTGCATGTCTTTGGACTGTGGGAGGAAACCCCCGCAGTCACGTTAAGAGCATGCAAACTCCACAGAGAGGCCCGGGCCGAGGTGGCCTTCTAGATGTCCTTTAGCTGTGAGGCAGCAGTGCTAACCACCGTGCTGTAAGTAAAAATTAATATAAAAATTCAAACTGAGGTTTAGCCTGTTTGTGTAACACTTTCAGGTTCTAAAGGCTTACAGAATAAAGACTTATAACTGCAGCAAACAGAAAAAACAGGACTAAAGCTCCTTGTAAGAATCTATATTGAAAGACATACTCCATACTCTTAAAATACCTTCTGACTATCAGACCCGACTGGTTAGCCCACACCAATTGCATACCTGGTGAGCACCAATCTGAACCATAATGTGCTCTGGAGCAGATTGGGCAAAGCAGCATCAGATGATACGGTACCCTGGTAAGAAAGCAGGCTTAAATCTGAAGTTACCTTGAAGTCCTGCTTCGTAGTGCAGCCTCTGCAGATCCAGGATGGGCTGCCAATTCTTTTTTCCTGACTGAAAATGAGACTCGGAGCTAGGTGAATGAAGCAACACTGGAAAAGTTCAGATTGTTTAACAGAAATATGAACACTGCAGGAGTGCTTAAAAATCCCACTTTATTGTAAAATTAATCAAACCACTACATCAAACTCACATGGTTACACGATCACATCAGTGCTGGGTCGGAGACAAACTGGCCCACAAAATGTGCAAAGAAAGGTGTAAGGAACAGCTCGTGTGTGGAATGAAGCATGCAGGCTTGACTCTGAGTGGCTGACGCCCGTACAGCTCCGACGCCGGGATCATCTACTCACTGGAGCTTTAGCGAAACAACACCAGCAGCTTTCACAACACTTAGACTGGATGAGCCACTGAACGGCAGGTGAGAAACACGCCCGCCTCCTGCAGCTGTACAACGAGCCGTGTCTGGGAAAATGTACAGTGGATGCATCAGCTCAAACCTGCAGAAACGAGCAGCAACACACTGGAAACTGAGAGGCGTCTGAAGCTTTGACTGGGTCAAAGTTCCTATCCACTTTTATTCCAGATTAATTTTACACAAAGCACGGACTGTGGATTCATTTTCTCAAATCTCTTTGGACCCAGTATGAAAGACAGGAATTATTCCAGCGGGATCAGAGCGTCCTTTGAGGTTCTGCTGGGACTGTTTCACCCCAGAAAAAGTCCCCACTCAGGCACAAGTTTCCCAAAGTGCTGCAAGTTTCCGATTGGTCAAATATTCAACTTTTATTTTTACAACAGGCAGTTTAAAAACCTGCAGCTACAAATAAGAATATTAATTTTTATTTCTTCCACTGTGCTTCAACACAACAACACAGAGAGAATAAACTCTATGACTGCCAGTCCACATCCCCGCAGACAACATCACGGAGCGTTACAGAGGGAGTTGGGATGATTTACACAGGAAAAAATGATGGCTAGCAGAATCTGTGGAGTGTATTTGAGAATTATTGCTGAATTTGTTATGGTTATTATGGACTAGCCCGTACTCGCCTTTTAAGAGGAAATTACTAACAATACCTTAGGCTTAGACTTACTGGAACTGCTTCAGTGGCACATTGATTTAAAGGATGCATACGACGGACTTTATCCACACGAAGAAATCCAGTGCGTTTCTGCAATGACAATGTTTACTCTAAAGCTTTGATAAGCTGTCATATTTTAATTTGTTTGTCCAGTAATTTACTGCTTCAGTCTGCAGAAAACACAAGGCTGAAGAACCATTTCAAGCCCCCACTGACCTGAAAGCTGCACGCAGTGCTACATGAGGCAGTTCAGATGTGGCTCAGACATGGAGCCGCTCTGAAATGGTTTAGAAGCAGCTGTCAGCATATTGCTTGTGTTCACTGCTAAAGGACAAATTGAGCAAAGAAAAGGTCTCTGGAGACCCCCTCAGGAACCATAAGTGATAACACCTTAAACAGAATATATTTGCTTCATAGCACTAAAGTGGCCTAAAACGAGCTGAATCAACATGTGGTGGTCTCAAATATTCACAAAGGAGTCTGGTGATTTCTGTGAAGCTTTTACTGTCAATAAAGTCAATAAAACTACCAGTGAGATAATGGGAGTCCAGTGTCATACTTTCCATTCCTCCTTCGGGGGTTGAGACTATCCCAGCTGATATTATGACTTCTGTGGCTCTCCACTCATGCCCCCCTGCACCTCTGTGTCTAAAGAAACCACCTGAGGAGGTTCTGCTCAGGATGCTTCCCAGCTGCCTCCCTCCACAGGTTTTCCAGGCACACCCAACTGGGAGGACACCTCTCAGTAGACTTGGAGAGATTATGGTCTCATTTGGCCTGGGATCACATCGGGATTCTCAGAAGGAGGTTATTGGGGAAAGAGGACATCTGGAATAGCCCACTTAGCCTGAGACCCGACTTGAAAGCTGCATTTTAGGAGACCATTTATAAAACTGTGTGATCTTCTTTTTGAAGACCCCTAACTGCACTAACTGCATGTTGGGGTTTCCTTGTCATTTATTGACAGCAAACTGCAGAAAATCCCAGACTTATCCTTTAACATAGATCTCGTCTGTACCATGAAGTTATTCAGTCCTCCCCCTGCACACCCCCTTGAACCTCTTCAGTCTGTCACATCTTCTTCGAGGTCGCTGTCGGGCGAGCTGCGCTGTCTGTACTCCGTGCTGTTGGACAGGCGCTTCCAGCTGCTGTCTTTCTGGCTTCCCATACTGTGTGAGCGGCCCAGCTGGGCCAGCCGCTTGGCTGACGTCCTGTCCTCGGCGTCGTCGCTGCCGTGGGCCCGCTCGGTGCCGGAGTGGTGGAAGTCGTGCCGCAGGTTCTCCAAATTTAGCGCCCAGGGGCCGAGCTTCTGCCAGTTGACTCTCTGGAAGGCCATGATGCAGTGAAGGTTTCCACCCACCTGAGAACCAGGAAGGCTTTTAGCAACGGACTGCATCAAGCATATAAAGAGCAACATTTAAAACAACAGGTCTGCCAATGGGAACCTTTTTGGTTTTGCGACGCTGAATCCCCCTCTCTGTGTGGCGGATGTCCAGGTATTCTGGATTTTGCGTGTTGAGGTCAGTTACAATATCCAGCCACCTGCAGAGAGAGAAATTCTTGTTAAACGGCTCAACAACTGCAGACGAGGAAATGGAGCAAAAACCGAACGGGGACCTACTTTTTACAGTGAATAGCCGGATGCTTTCTGCTAGGTTCACCGATCAAGATCCAGTATTCCATTTCATTTGTGGGAAGAGCTCCCCTTCACACAGAAAAGGACATTATTAGTGTGAACTGATCAATTAACTAATAAAAGAGAACCCTGGCTGTGAAGCCTGCAGACCTGATTGCATCAACATCTGCAGTGTAAAACTCATAGGCCACCATCGCTGTTTGTGCTGGGACGCCGACTGTTCGGCATTTCCAGTTTGAACCCAAGAGATGTAACATGGCACAGCAGTCAGGCTGAGGTCTGCACTCTGACTGGGCCGTTGCAGCACCTTCATTCATGCTGCTGTCTTTGGAACATCGTCTTGTTGGTGACCCAGTTGGTGGTGATGGTGCTGATGGACAAACATCTGCACTTTGGTCTATTTGTCCCACAGGCCTTTGTGCTTTGTTCAGGTTGCTGTCAGCCAGCTGTGTTTAACCTTTCTCCTGCAGCCCTTCCAAACCATATGTGTTCAGTCTGTTTTAACGGTCCTGTCATGAACTTTAACCTTTACCATGCTTAATGAGGCCTGCAGAGTGAGAAGGAGCTCTTTGGTTCTTTGCAGTTTCTCTGAGCGTTGCACAATCTGAGCCCAGGGTGAATTTGGGAAGATTGTGGCACTGAATTAACACACCTGAATGCTCCAGACCTGCAAACTGCTCTTATAGAGGTGCTCACACCTGCTGATGATCAGTTAATCAATACATCTGATTGGCAGCACCTGATTTCCTGTGTAAGCAGCAAGGGTGCACTCCAGAGGAGTGCAAAGAGTCCTATTCTTTTCACCTCAAGGTGCTTTATATTGTAATGTGAAGATCTTACGGTAATTACAGAGAAAAGCCAACAGTCACGAGCGGCTGGGGCTGAGGGGAGAGAGAGAGGACAAAATACACACCATGGAAGAGAGACAGAGATTAATAATAACTAAATAAATGTAGAGTGGGGACTAAACAGAGGGAAAAAGATATGAATGAAAAGGAGCAGTGCATCATATATGCTGCCCTATAGCAGCATCACTAAGGGAGGGTTCAGGTCTGTCAGTTCAGGTGGACGGTCATGTCTTGGTAGGTTTGCAGTTGTCGAATACTTTTTCCCTTTTTGGATCATGGATTGAACAGTCCTCCTTGGGATGCTCAAAGCTTAGGATAGGTTTTTATAACCTAACCCTGCTTTACACTTCTTCACAGCTCCTTGGTCTTCACAATTATGTGCTACTTTGTGTTGGTCTGTAACTTAAAATTGGAATTTGTAGTTTTCCAGTAAACACTCATTAAAATGGCGAAATTTTCATTTTAGACTTCGACTCATTTTCTTTCTCCGTATCATAAGCGAACTATTCAATCAGATAGTTATTTTTTACCTTAACAAACACAGTTACAATTTCAAGCAGCTTCAAGCACTATATCCAGAATTGATCCTTTTCAAACCTTGAAAACACAACATTAAAATAATTTGAAAACATTTTCTGGCTTCACACGTCAGGAACTTTTCTTTGAATCATTTACTGACAGATGAACATGACGCCTGCAGCGATCTTTTACCTCCTCAGGCAATCAGAACCTTTAATGTGAACTAATACGATGAATTTAAATCTCATTCGTTGTTTTTCTGTGGAAGTGTAATAATGTTAATAGTATGTGGCTAACAGCATTTGGTTACCAGTGATCTAATGGAGCAGTTCTACCTGGTGTGACGTGCATACCTGTACGCCTTTGCTGCTTTGAGTGGCGTGGCTTCAAAGCCCACTGGGCAAAAGTAGTGGTTCTGACAGTGGTAAATATAGGCCATGGACTCGTCCTTCAGGCCCTGCGTCAGTTTCATCAGCGCTCCTTCAGCTGGAGAGAAGAAAGAGTTGAATCACTTGAGCTGCACAACTTTAAGAGTAGCAGGGCGAGTGGGTCAGCCGACTCACCCGTTTCTCCTGCCGTCTTGTGCTTTCCGTGCGGTTTGTACAGAATATAGGAGCAACCTCGCATTCGGAAGTTGTCGTTGATTTGCCTGAACCACCTGTGGGGAAAGGGACTGACTGCAGAGCTGCACACACTTCAGAGTTTGAAAGAACTGAAGGAGAGCTTAGTGTACCGCATCAGCGTAGCGTTGCCGGTGAAGGGACCAAACTTGATTTCTTCAAACGGCGGTTGAAACCCCAGAATATGCAGAGCCTCCTCCTGAGAGATGGGTGGCAGACTGGCAATGCAGATACACACACACTATCAGGAACAGTCTCAGCTTTAGTGACCGTCTCAGAGAGCTGCATTTTTACACGAGATACGATCCAGGCTGCTCACCTCCCTGCACCCAGCGTGCTGTACAGAAAGTTCCAGCAGGAAACCAACGAGGAGATCCCACAAGACGTCTTGTACTGTGGCCGACTGATGCAGTACCTGCAGGGCAACGGATGATATCACAGACGGTAGAACAATCAGTCGATCTTTATTACGGAGTTAGTGAGCCAGAGATACAAACCAAAAAATGTGAATGTGAAAGGGTTTCTCCTGAAGAGGAAAAGAGCTTCTAGCCTACCCAAAGGAGAATCACCACTATTCCGATAAAAATATATTTTAGGTTTCATTTTCTCACGAATAAAATACATTTTGTGTTATCAAATAGAATAAGGAGTAAGGTAACAAAGATTGAGGAAAAAGCCCTGAGGACAGATCCAAACTTTTGGTGTGGCCCTCACACCAAAAAATAGTTACTAATAAATAATTAGCAAGTGTCACATCCGCCACGGAATAAGACAGGCTTTGTCTCTAAATGACGAGACTTGCAGTGTGTATATCTATCCTGTGTTTGTAAGTACACCACAGTTTATTCTAGATAAACGTGCTTTCTCTCAGGCTAACAGTTCAGCAGAGGGCACAGCCATCGGGATGCTTCAGAGAGAAAAGGATCTGATGCCTCAGTTTATCGGTTCTTCCTGTTTCGGGCCCGATAAAAACAATCTGTGAAGCTTTGAAAATGGAGGGGATGCTAAATTTAACATTACCATCTTCTGAGGTCGAGCACTTTCCTCTGTTTGATCTCCTCCAGTGAGGTGTGAGGAGGGACATCTTGCAAGTTCCTGCTGGGTCTGTCTGATGACTTCATCTTCTTGGTGCTGCATTTCTTCCCATTAGCTGAAAAAATGTTTCCAAAAAGATTAAAGTTTGGAATTACAGAAACCAAACAGATTAAATCCAATTGAAGACTTTTCCTACCTGTTCTCATTTTCCTGGTATATGCAGCGTTGAAGTCCGCTGTGTCAATCTCCCAGGCCAAAATTGGGTTGGACACGTCCTCCATGTCACAGTCGTCACCTGCTCCGACATGGGGGTCTCCAGTGTGACCAGCGGCGAGATCGGGGGAGGGTTTGGGCTTCACACGCGGGGATCCGTCGTCCTGCTTCTTCGAGAGCACGTCTCTGCCTGCGTTTGGGGGGCAGTACACGGAGGCGGCCTGGTTGAGGAGGGCATAATCGGAGCAAACTGTGTAGAACTTCTCACGGGAATGTGTGACTGGGCAAGTCCACGGCAGGTGGAGCTCGGCACTCGAAGCCCGCCTCACCCTCGCAGCATCCCGGGCCAGAGACCGGATCAGACTGTGCTCCTCCTCCCCGTCTGTGCTCCGCTGCAGCCCTGACGGCTCCGCAGACCCAGGCAGGTTTGTTCCCTGACCCTCTGAGGTGTTAGGCATTGAGTGGCTGCTGATCTGACAGGTGACAGAACTGGGCGAGGCGGAGCGGGATGATGGAGAGGTGGCTTCTGGACAGAAAAAAGGAGGTTTTCAGAATTCCTGCAGAGAGATGAAGATGGAAGTGCAGAGATAGAGATCTCACACTGTGCACTCAGAAGGGAAGAATCAGTCGGCCAACTGTTTCAGCTGACACAGAAACATCAGCATCACTTTGGTATAGTTCAACTCTGCGGCCACAAGCGCAGACACATAACTCATACCACAATATTCAGTTTTTATTCACAAAGCTCCTCTTTTTGTTTATGCTTCTCATTATTTGGTGTAATATTCACCTCACTGAACTCATCTTGTCTTATTCTATTTTATTTTAATCAAGCTTTTCTAATTTATTTACTCCACTTTGTTGTCGGTTATGTTTAATGTTTTGGCTGCTGTGAGGGTTAGGGTTAGTTATCTGCCTTCAAATGCATTTGGATCACACATTAGAGAGAGGGCACAATCAAAGAAGTGATGGTCAGTGAGCAGCAGGGTGGCTTCCTGCTAAGAAAGAGCTACAGATGTGATGTTTGAGTGTTGATGGAGAAGTTAGAGGTCAGAAGCAGCTTCACTGTGTCTTTGTGGATCCAGAGAGAGCAGATGATAGGCTGATGAGAGGGGAACTGTGGTGCTGCATAAGGAAGTCAGGAGGGCAGAGGAGGATGTGAGGGTGGTGCAGGACACGTCTGAGGGTAGTGAGACAGTGGTGAGGTGTGCAGCAGGAGTTAAAGGTTGAAGGTGGGGGTGGGATTACATTAGGGGTCTGCTCTGAGCTGAAGATGCTCAGTTCTTCATTGAAAGTGAGCAGGATGGACAGGATCACAAATGAGTCCATCAGAGGGACGGCCCAGAGTCAGAAAGGCTGGGACGGTTTGGACATGTGCAGATGAAGGAGGGTGGGAAAAGTGAGGTCGGTTGCAGCAATGTCATTCTATACTCACGGCAGTGTTGTAGTACTCGAGATCGGTCTTGGTCTCGGAGACCGCTTTTTGATGGTCTTGGTCTTGTCATGGACTCGACCTCATTTGGTCTCGGTCTTGTCTCGGTCTCGGACGTTGCGGACTCGGGATTTTATTTCAAGACCGGTCGAGACCGCAACTGTTGAAATATCACTTAATTGCCAGAATATTGTCGAATTCATTTGTTACTTCCTTGCTTTTATTGGATACAAAACCTACCGATTTAAATCCAAGCAAGTTTGCGCTTCTCTCCGTCTCACGGGAGCGCACCGCGGACTCTGCCCCGGCTTCTATCGCTCGTTGCGTCTGTATCGTTTCACCGCAATTTGCAATCTGCCACAGATCACGGGCAGTTTCATTCACAATGTGCACGTTTGATCTCACTAC
>VUQK01041158.1:0-17218 GCA_015106715.1 Bujurquina vittata
TTTGACCCTGCATATTCCAAAAGTGAAATGAAAATTTTGACCAACGAGTCCACAATTCAAAGTAAAAAAGTATACAAGAGCACAACATCACAACAGATAAAAACACAAATTCTCAGCTCTTCTCAAAACTAAAGATGAAGATCTCCAGTGATAAATGCTCAGTAATAACTACAAACTCTTTTACTTCTGTTGCTAAGAAACTTGTGAGCTTTCAGACCTACCTGTCAGTCTTTGCAATCACTAAGCAACCACTCAGCTCATGATCCACGGTTGTTAATTTTGCCACTACCTCAACAAATTTGTTGACAACTAGGAAACTGTGCACACACTCTAACAAAGCTATACTATTCTGATTAAAGTTGCATCATACTGTTGGGGACTGATATGCTACGGTAGCTGATATGCTATGACACGAGCATGGCTTCAGAGTTTAATAAAAGAATGATAGCTACATATGGCTGATGCAAGATTTGAAATGACTGCCTGAATGATCTCAGATTATTTGTGCTGTGATAACCTATTTTTACAGCCGCAAACGCAAAGAGTGAAGCCTTGAATCTGACTAACATTGTACACACTGTGTCATTCTCATCCTGACATTTTGACTTTGTCTTCATCTTATCTACTGAATATCGCAAAGTCCTGATGTTTGCCCCAGATGCTTCAACTCTTCATCACTCTGAGTCAGTAAACTCTGCAAGAATTGCAACGCAAGACTGATGCTGACATCTCCTCTTCTCTGACTGCTACTTGTACGGTTAGTTCTGGTTTTCTGTTTCAGGAGCCACTTGTTTTTCTGAATGACATAATTACATTTTATTTAAAATAATTTTTAGTTTGTTATAAATGCTTCTTGCTGCCAGTTTGCAACAATGAGTGCCAATGAGTGACCATTACTTTGCAGAATGAATGGACAAAAGTGCAAAGACATTACTTTTTCCAGTCCTCCTGCCCTCCAAAAAGCCTTGCTTCATCATCTCTCGTAGGTAAGCCTGGTGATTTGTGACAGATGCTGTTAGCACTTGCACTGATGGCTTTGGTTCAGTTGTCAAAGCCTGATTGAAGTTTGTACCGGAGAGGGCCAACATAACGCTGGGCGGGCACAGAGGTATCACAGCCCAGACCAGCTGTTCACCGTTGTCAGGACAATGTTTGCCCTTTTCTGGTGCCTCATCATCTCTCCAAACACCTGCTATCCTGTCATAACCACATATATGGCTCTAAACACGGCTTTGATCTAATTATGATACAGCAGACATAATTCTTAATGAATTTTTAGCTTTACAAATGTGCAAATATCAAAGCAGACACAGCAATTTTGGAATTACTTTCTTCATGATATAAACTTCCTGAAATGTAGAACAACTTTGCAGTTTTTCTCAATCAATTTGGAGCAGTTCTCACAGCAGAAAATCATTCTCACTGCGATTAATGCAGCTATCAAAGCAGTTAAGGCATTTTTCCATAAAAGATTCACCTGTGCAAAAGCTTTAGACACCAAATTCTTTATTAGTTTGATGAAAGTCTTGCTTGAAAGACTACTGCAAAAAGAAAATGTGGACCCTAATACAGAGTAAAACATGTGAAGACAAAAAAAATCTAATCAACCCATCACAGATCAGCAGTTCAGAGCATTTACCCATGTAGACGTGGATGTGACAGCCTGCTGAAGCTCAAACCGAGCACCAGTAAGAAACGTGAGTGAAATTGGCATAGTTGTTGGTTGTTTCAGAAACTGCTGACCTAGTTGGATTTTCACACACAACCATCTCCAGGATTTACAGAGAATGTTCCAAAACAGAGAAATTATTCAGTGAGATTTTCTGGGTGTAAATGCCTTGATGAACTCAGAGGTCAGAGGGGAATAGCCAGACTGCTTCGAGCTGATGGGAAGGCAACAGCAACTCAATCAGCCACTCGTTACAAACAGTAGTTATGCAGAAGAGCATCTCTGAAAGCGCAACACATTGAACTTTGATGCAAACGGGCTACAGCAACCAGCACACTGAGGGACACTCCTGTCAGATAATAACAGGAAACTGAGGCTGTATTTCACACAGGCTCACCAAAATTGAACAATTTTCTTCTGCTTGTCCAATTCAGGGGCACGGGGAGCCGATCTCAGCTGTCATACAGATTTGACAAAAGTTTGAAGTAATCAGTAGCACAATGCTGGACAAAATTCAGGAGAACTGAGCGAGCTACAGTTCTGACTGGCAAAAACTGTTCAGGTGAGAAGTGCATTAACACAGTAATGTGTTCAGTCTAAACTATAAAAACAAAATGTATAAAACAGAGAGAAAGACTAATGTGGGTGAGGAAATGCGCTTCTGATTTGAGAGTTGCATTAAGAGTAGTGAGAATGACTTTTCTGCTGAGAATTGAACAAAATCAATTGAGAAAAACTGTCAAAAAAATCATATAAATTGTTGAAAATCCTGTCACTCATATTTATACTCATTCATAATGACACCTTGCATGTAATAAATAGATCTCTAAGTTGCTGTTACCTTCCTATCAGCTCAAAATAGTCTGGCCGTTCTCCACTGACCTCTGACATCAACAAGTTATTTTCACCCAGGTGAAAATGCTGTAGTGCGCTGCTGCTCACTGGATATTTTCTCTTTTTTGGACAGTTCTCTGCAAACCCTGCAGATGGAATACTCAGACCAGCTCATCTGGCATCAACAACCATGCCGCGTTCCGTCACCTTTCTTCCTGATGCATGGTTTGAGCTTCAGCAGTCTGTCCTGATGATGTCTACATACCTAGATGCTTTAAATTGCTAACATGTGATTGGTTAATTAGATATTTGCATTAACAAGCAGTTGAACAGGTGTAACTAACAAAGTGGCTGTTGAATGTATGTAGCACAACTATACTGGACGAGACAGTAGTTGGCGCTATGTTCTCAGATTGTGGAAGGCTTTTATTCATTGGTTTCAGAGATGATGTGATTGCATGTTTTGTTTTAGTGTCTTTTTTACAGCTGAGTTGTTATGAAAAATGTCTTAACTGTTGAGATAGTAATAGTAGTGAGAATGACTTTTCTGTCTTTTCTGTCATGAGAACTGAGATCAAGAAAAACAGTTTATATATATATATATATATATATATATATATCTGTGTGTGTGTGTGTGTGTGTGTAGTTTAACTTTTTCAAACATTTTCACTTATTTATGTTTGTGTGCAAACTGTGGGAAATGATGTATATGTGTAAGAAAGCGGCAGATTAAGACAGAAACACGTTGCAGTAGAAATATTTTTAAGAAGAAACATCTGTCATCTGCTTTGAAAAGTGTTTGCAGGGCCTGCAATAGCTGAAGTGTAACCAGACAGTGACACAGAGCATTAAACAATGACAGAGTGTTTCAGGCATTGTAGGATTTCTATTATTTTCATGTGTCTGCACACATTTTTTGCTACACTCGTAAACTGCATTGAGGTTAACACCATAAACTTTAGTGTAATAAAAACAAAACCTTTTTAAAGTTCTTTAAAGTTGACTATATATGTCAGTCATGATCAGTTACAGCTGACTATAGGAGACAAAAGGATATTTAGACATTGCTGTTTTTCCTGGAAAAGTATATGTTCTGACCTGACAATGCCAGATTAATGTAAGACCCAACAATAAACACTTTATTTAACTCAGGCTTGAAAAAGAACCCTACCAACTTCTGAACATGTCACAGTATGGAAGATTAAAAAAAAAGCATTGACTCTATTTTACTGTGAATTTAAATACCTGCTGGGACCAAATTAATGAATTAATACTGCCCCTACAAAATGCAGTTAGCTCCAGTAAATAACAGTTTAACTGAGAACATGCTTTAGATGAGCTAATTTTTAGTCCCACTTTTCCTCCACCTTCTCAGGGCCTGAATATTACAGCCATGTGTCCATACACACGTGTCTATGTGTGTGTAAAACACATCCGTACTTACACCTAAGCTTTAATATTTTGAAGTCAGGACTCACTGACCTTGGTCAGTTCACTAAATATCTGTATTTTCTCCATTCACGATTCACAGCAATTTGCAGGCTCAAAGGTTCAAAGGTCGTGCAGTTTCATTTTCAAGAGGTTAAAAAGATTTAGGGGATGGAACCTGCAGCTGACAATGAACACCATGCTCATTTAAGAACAAAAAACATATTTATCAAAAATAAATAATAATCAAACAGCGATAGTCAGCCCTGCCTAGCCTCTAACCTGCTAGCAGTCAGCTAATCAGCTTGCTAATAATCTCACACATATTTAGTTTCTTCCCTCAACATTAAACATCACAGCAGATAACATCTTACTGCAGTATAACGGGGCACATAGCACTCAAAATGAACGTGCATCGAAAACGAACTCACAGAGGAGTTTGTGTCACGACGAATGCCTTTCAGACTCAGCTCGGCTTCAAAGCTGCGTGTCTTCTCACTTAATCAACATATTAGACTCATCAGTTTCAAGCATAAATGTTTTTGTAAATGTATCTACAAAAACGTACATGCAGAGGACATAAAACACAAGCTTTAGAAGTTTCACATTGTGTTTTACCATATTACATAAAATAGGTAGATAAGTAAAATGTATTCTTGTTTAATCTTAATGAATAGGACTACAGCTGTTGCTGTTGGGGACATTCAGGACCATAGAGGTGGGGGTAGCCTAATATTAGTGTTTTACTTCAGATGATTGCATTTGCGTTAATTGTGTTAAGCTTTTTTTGCAGAATAAAATGTGACAAACTTTTATTTCTTACTGAGGTTATTTTCCACAATGATTTAAAAAAAAAAAAACAGTGAAAAATCCATGGCAACGCTGACATCCAGGCTGGCCTGCAAAAAGAAAATGTCACTCTTGCAGCACTTTTCTTGGGATCCTTATTGTTTCCAGTCCAACTTGTTTTTTTAATTAACCTTATCAAGCTCGAATAGACTTTTTTTTTTTTCTTTTACATGTCGCACTGAAATTGTGAAGAAATACACATCTGAAAAAGAAAATGTGGTTTAGTCACCTAAATGTATTCTGGTTTTAAGACACCACTAATTCTAATCTGCCTGTATTTTTTCTAATCTTGGTTATTATGGTATCCACATACAGTGTCAGCAAGGTCAAAGTGTAAGAATACAGCAGAAGTAATCTCAACCAAACACAATGGATTGGGTCAGTCTGAAAATGATGTTCTCTGTTATCCAGCGCTTGTCTCCATGCAGCCATTCAGCTTATAGTTAACATGTTACATGTTACATCACTTACCTAAAAAAGAAATTACAGCTTCTTTCCCACAAAAATGTGGCACAATATATGAAATCTACACAAAATAAAAATTAGTAGTGGGGTAAAGTGTGGGTATCCTAAACATTTTAACATTCTCTTAAAACATCATGTCCTCTAGTAGACGGACATTAAGGTACTATGATTAGCATGATTTTATTTATATTATACATGCTTCCCTTAGGCTGTATTATTAGAAAGCACTAAGCACTAATAATGCACTGCTTCTTTTTACTCACCGTTTTTACACTGTTTATACTTCACTCTGTGTCTCTCTCTCTTTCACAGCATGTTTTTTGTCCTCTCTCCCCTCAGCCCCAACTGGTCATGGCAGATGGCTGCCCCTCCCTGAGCCTGGTTCTGCTGGAGGTTTCTTCCTGTTAAAAGGGAGTTTTTCCTTTCCACTGCCGCCAAGTGCTGCTCATAGGGGGTTGTTTTGACTGTTGGGTTTTCTTTGCAGTATTGTAGGGTCTTTACCTACAATACAAAGCGCCTTGAGGCGACAGTTTGTTGTGAATTGGCGCTGTGTAAATAAAAATGAATTGATTTGCTTCAGCATAATGTTTTGGAATTGTAAAATCCATATTGACAGCTACATTATAGTTTCATGTTCTGATATTTGATTTTTAAAGCAGTGGCTCTCACACTTTTTACAGCATGCTCCACTTCAAGTTGAATTTCAGTTAGCTGAACCTCCAGGTACCAGGAGAAACTTATTTCCCCCATAAAAATCACATTCATTCTACTTAGTTTCACTCAATTTTTCCCCCTGATCATCCACACCCCACCTGCAGTGGCTCTATGCCCCTGATGTTGGTCTAACATATGCTAGACCACATGGCTATTATACTGTAGCAGTAAATGACATGAGTCAACTAACTCTTTATAAATACCTAATTAAGCATTTTCCTCACAGTGTGGGGACTACTAAACAATTTTGTACTCACTGAATAGTTGCAGTGGGCACATCTATACATCCCAACTGTTGTCAATCAGGTGTACTGTCTTTGAGTCGTACTTTTATATATGACTTTGAATTGAATGGGGTCAAGTTGGCAACTACATGCAATCTGTTTGTGATAATAAGATGATTAACAGCATTAATTAGAAAAAAAAATTATATATCACATTAAACAGAAATATCACTCACTGCCTATGAGCTGCAGGTGCAAAATACATTTCATTGTGCATAACTGTGTATGCAACAAATAAGTGTCATCTTCTAAATTCACATTAACTGCTTACACTTAGAGTCCAGCAAGAACCTCATAGATCCGAAAGAGAAATACAGAAATTCCTCCATAGCCTTCCTCTTATGTAGGAATATAACTAGAATGCAACTAGTTGAGTCAAGTCTGCTATTTCAAAGAGACGTGCTCCAGAGAAGTTGCACTCACCGGCAGAGACTGACTCAGACTGACTGCAACACGTTGGCAATCTGTCTGCATTTATAAATTATACAGCAATTATTTGCAAACCTTTGCTAGTCTGTCTGAGAGTGATTGGAGTCAGTCTGAGTTGGACTGCAATTGTTTGGAGAAAGGTTTCCTCCCACCAAGCAACCTGTGAAATCACCTTGCAATAACAAGTTGGTCGTCACAACTTCTTACAGTCACCAAATTTGAAGAAAAAAAAATCAGTGTAAACACTTGGCAACTACCAAATTTTTCTTGTCACAAGGAGGGTGTCGTTCTATTTTCAGTAGTGTGACTGAGCCATTAGATACTCCAGTTTGTAGTAATTCGCTGCCTGCTCTCATATGCATCTTTTTGATAATATGACAACAGTTAAAACAAAGTCCTGTGAGTCTTACTGAGGTCACAGGTTTCATGCATTTGGTATCGCTATATAAACATGTTCAGAGGGAACACTTTCAACTAGAATCATACTGCAGATATATAATGTGTATGTTTTTCATGCATTTCTGCTGAATAATGTAACACTGTCACAATTTTACAGTATATCCTGGTTTTCAATTTATTTTGATTTTCTTTTTTCCTGCTTCTGCCTTCCCAGCCACTCTAACTTGGTACACTTTCTTCACAGTTGCATCATCGGATCTACACTGCCCTCTTACTCACCTGCCTCCACTTCATTCATTTGCCTCAGTGCATATACCAGCAGACCACAGTTCACTGCCTGCATTTGGAAACCGAATTGGGTAAATATGCCACATAAAAGATACCAATTTGAGCAAAAGATGAACTATCAGCTCAGAACGCAGATCTCAGAAA
The DNA here is from genome assembly GCA_015106715.1 of Bujurquina vittata. Taxonomy (NCBI): domain Eukaryota; kingdom Metazoa; phylum Chordata; class Actinopteri; order Cichliformes; family Cichlidae; genus Bujurquina; species Bujurquina vittata. Next base: position 7,504 of record VUQK01041158.1, read on the forward strand.
ACAGCAGCGTTAAGTGCTTGATGATGCCAGTAGCTGAAACAGCTCATACAGGGAAAGCCCAAGCAGCTCACAGTATTTGTTTGCCTTCATCTTCTCTGTCTTGTTACCTCCAGCTTGAACACACTGCTCTTACCACACTGCAAGGAAACTAGTAATTGAGTTAGAAAGAAAAAAAATTGTGTGTGTTAACATCGGAGATTCACTGTCTGCTGTTCCTGTGGCTGAAAAAGCTTGCCAGAGAAGCTGCTCCTTGTCAGCAAAGACATAAGAAGCTAAGCTGACGGAGTGTGTTGACACGTGAGACAGAAGACAGGGTCACACCACTACACAGATGCAGGCAGATAAAAGGAGAGAGTGAGAGCTCACAAGAACCCCACGGGAGCAGAGAATACGCAAGCTTGAATATCAACTTGCAGAGCTTTGACAGAGATGATGCTGCCAGCTCCGCATTGGCTGGAGCTCACAACAGCTGTCCAATAAGACTCCAGATAAGATCTCCCTCTAACATAAGTCAGTAATCTCATTCATCACTTATTACTGTATTATTAGCACACTGGACATTTTGTTAAGATAACGAAATCCATATATGATATAATCACATATGGTATTCTCAGTGCAGAGGGGTTTGTGTTGTTGTTTTGTTTGTTTTTTAGATGTTAACCAGTCAGGATGTGGAAATGAATATTACACCCTGAAGAAGGTGATGACAGCCATGCTGTATTGGCTGCTCGCTCGAGGGCCTCACCTTCCAAATCATCTGAGAAATAAAGGCTGGTATGCCTTCTTTTTTGGGCAAGCTCTAAAAAGCATCAGCCACAAAAAAATGTCAGAATGAGAGAACTTATCCATTTAGTGACACAATACATACTATATATACATAGTATATATGGCATGAAAGCCTTATTTAAAATATTATTTTCTGTTTAAATGCATTTTAGGAAAGCTCTGAGTCTACCAGATATAATTCACAAATGTGATTATGATCTCCAGTTTTTCATTTGCTGCAAATTGTTACCTTTAGACATGCCTAGAGTGGTTTCTTTTAAGTAAAGAATGGGCATATGTGGACTCTATCCATGTGCCTTATTTTCACAAAGCAGCTTGATTTTAATATTTTCTTTTTCCTTCCAATTTTTGGTGGGTAAAACTAAGAACACCACACACCAACAACAGATGATACATTTATTTCAGCCAGTAAAGATCAACAGTTGGCTCACAGGCAATCCTTTATTAAGAGCACATCTGCTGCTAAGACACTAACTTGTAAGCAATTCTTTTAGGATTGGTATTCCAGAAAGGCATCTCGGAAGCTGCTTAATTCCAAACAACATGTCGTCGTTTTGGAGGTGGCAAAAGCACAGGCATTCTGTACTTAATTAGAAGTACAGATACTTGTGTTAAAAAAATACAAGTATTACACAAAGTTGAATCAATAAAAGTTGCAGTACTGATTCAACCTCTTTACTCAAATAAAAGTGAGAAAGTGCAGGCTCTGAAATTGACTCAAAGTAAGAATAAAAAGTAGCTGATTATTTTTGTGCAAAGCTAACTGAACCTCGTGCTATATTAATAAAAATAATTTACAATAACACAATAGACATTTTCAAAACAAAGTTTGTTTTTACTTCACGCCTAAACAGAAAAATGATTCCCGTCAGAGGTTAAAGTGGGATTCAGCAGGTGGGGGAACCCTAAGATCGGTTGTAGTGGCTCAGCTGGAGTAAAGAAAATCACAGCTCACAGTCATTCTATGAGCTGCAGCAGATTTTCTTTGTGTACAGGCGATCTGTGCTGCTGCTACTGCTAGATTTACACAACTGAATTCAACAAGATGTTAGCAGATGTTTCACAAGCTATCTTGGCTGATTTCCATCCCCTACACTGACAGTGTTAATACTGGTTTTGTACTAGACAGCAGACAGCTTAAATTCGAAGGTTACACTTGATGTACCCAAACTCTGACCACGGACACCAAAGCGACTGTGCAACACAGAGATTTACTGTAAATTCATCACAGTGTGACAAGCTAACCTCTTAAACTGCTTTGCATTTGAATATTACAATGTTAGCATAACTTAATTTGTTTTGTTGAATTTTTCACAATATAAAAAACATAACTTCCCAACATATACTCATCCAGTATCTTTAAAAAGCTCTAAAATGTACGAGGACATTTCATAAATAAAATTTCTAGTTTATCACATGCTGGTCCTTACCTTTAATTGATTACCTTTAATCTCATTTCTTCTTCTCCTGTCCTGTCTTACATCTTTCTCAATTTCTGAGTGACGTTATATCGCATTCCTTTCTCTAATTATTTACTCTTACTAATTAGCAATCAAAATCAATCTTTTACTCTCAAACAGGACATAAGCATTTTTTCTATATACCAACATAATCACTCTTGCAGTTGCTCTATTTACACCACGAAAGGGAGATTTTAAAATTGCATTTAGCTGATGGAATAATAAAACACTCTCAAAGTGTGTGACCAAAAACAAATGCGTATATTCAACTGAGTAGGAGCGTCTGTTGATATATGATAAACCTATTGAACTGTACAGGACTCCTCTGTGGGGAGAAGTTATTTCAAGCACCATAAAGTGTTTAAAGTCACTCCACATTTCCTCTGAGACTGTTACCCATTAACAGAACAACTTAAAACTCAAACAGCCTGTTTATCACTAGGACTGTGTTGAATGGTAGTATGGACAAAATGGAGTGTAATCATGGCTTTGGGTTGTGAAATAATTTTCATCACCACAGAAAGCACTCCTTTCAAATGATTCAGGTTGGAGGACTGGAGAGAGTGTGATTCTATAGAAAACAACCGCTGCGATATTCATCATCAAAAGTCTGGAGCGCGGGAGCCATTTGCAGAGCGGATCCCTGGAGAGGCTCCTATTTGGAAAGTGAGAGAGACTTTCAGGACAGAGTGATAAACATGTAACAATCAGATAAGCCCCCCCTGCATTAGCACATTTGTGATATCCTCCCTAGCTTCCAAACACTAATTACACATCAAACATCTTCATAACAAATTAAATACATCATTTATCAACGAGGCTGAAAATATTAATGATTTAAAAAGAGTCATCACTTTCTTTTTTTTCAAAAGGAATACATTTCTTAGACAATAACTTAGACTTCTTTAATAGTTAATCAAACAATAACTACATCTATTTTATTATTACAAATATTTTAAAACATAATAAAAGAGGCTGTTTAAACCTCCAAAATCATAATTTTTGTGTTGATTTATTATGATTAGATTCATTGATACTGTAAAATTGTACTTTGAATTTTATTGAAAATTTCCCACAAACAATAGTAACACATTAACAGAAAACCTATGCCTAACCCTGCTGTTCCCTACGAGCCTATTCTAGCATTTTTTATTTATTTATTTATTTATTTTTGGTCCCCTGTTTTCATTTTCAGTCACATAGTTTACTGTGTATAACTGTGTAGTACTATTTAGTACTGTGGTAACATTAATGTGATATTAACTATCCCTTATATTCCAAACAAACACACACTTTTGTTTCATCGCATCACTCCACTCTGAGTGGAGTAAATGCTACCTGAGTTTCCAACAAGATATTCATGATCATCAGAGATAGTAAATAATTACAAGTGCAGGAAAAAAACTTGGATGTGTTGCAAGCAATCAATCCTCCTTAGAAAAGAAAGAAAGAAAGAAAGAAAGAAAGAAAGAAAGAAAGAAAGAAAGAAAGAAAGAAAGAAAAAGAAATCCAAATTGAGGCTGCAGCTATTCTCTGGTGAGGGAGTGTGAGGAAAGAAAAAGCAAGTCAAATCCACTGTGAGTGCTTTCTTGCACATCTTGTACTGACACACTTAGTTGGCCTGCCATTTTGCTAGCATGCCTGTTTTACATATGGTGAAAGAATCTTAAGAAGAGCTTATGAAGATCCGGGGAAAGCGACAGACATAAATTGAGATGTAGAGTGGAAGAGTGGGGATAGTGGGAGTTAGAAAGAGAGAGAGTGCATTTGACTTCCTGGACACTGCAAAAGATACAGACCAGAATATTAACTCAGACACTCGTTTTAATTATTGATTATCAAAGAGAGTTTGCTGACAAAGCCTACATGTGCTCCATGAACAATCATCTTAACGGATATTTCAAAGCTAGGGATGTGTAGAATACAGCGCCTAGAAACCCAAGAGCAAAAGCATTCTTGAAAACTTTTATATGGCCTTAAGTCTTATGAGACTAAACACTGAAATCTTAAAGCAAAACCCCATGTAACACAGAAAGGAAGCTAAGTGGATGCTGGTAGGTGGTACTAGCATTGCTCATATCAGCGTTGTGGTGATGGGTACATTCTTTAGGCATAGACAGCCTGTGGATGTAAGAGTGGAGGAAAATACAGTACTACAAAAAAAAGGGGCCTTCATCTGATTTCTGTGTGGCTGAAAAACGGAAATGGATTTACATTACTGTGCAAAAGTCCTGATCCACTTCTAATTTCTTTATATTTCTCTTCCAAGGAACCACAGGTTCTTGTAATTTTTAAAGTTCTCTCGAGCAATAGTTCTCCAACTTTCTGATGGTCTTTCAGAGTTTTTCTTTGGGCACTGGTTGCTTTTTCACTTCTTTTCAGTCCGGTCTCTGTACCTGACCATTTTTAGCTGAATGTTTTTTATTTGTTAAGCCACTTATCACTGAACTATGAATCATTCAAACATAAAAAAGCCTCCTAACTCAAGTGCTATGTTAAACAAACATAAGAGAAAACGAGTACTAATTTTAAATTGTATCTTAAACCCCATTGAACATTCATAAGATCAGCTTGGGTGTGATGTTCCTGCCGGAGAGACCAACAGCCACACGGGCTGAAGAATGGGATGCCATCCCACAGCAGTGTGTGACTGAGCTGGTGACCAACAGGTGGAGGGGGAGGTACCATCCAGCAAAGGCCCGAGACAGGACCTGAGAGATGCATCTGACCCTTCGGTTGATCCATCTACTCATCGCTGAAGCCTCAGTGGTCTCAGTGCAAGGGTGGCTCTCAAGAAGCCATTCTTAAGGAAGGGAAACAGGGGAAAGAGGCTGAGCTATGCCAAATTCACGACGGTGGAGGCTCTGTCATGCTTTGAGCTGCATTTGAGCCAGTGGTGCTGGAGATTAACAATTTACGGAATTATAAATGCAGAAAAGTACCATCGGATTTTGATGCACTACCTGAGTGTCTGATTGGCAATGGATTAATTTTTTAGCATGGCATTGATCCCAAACACACTGCCAATGCAGTAAAAACACACCTGGATAGAAAAACATGTTTCAATAGATCACTGCACCTATGTCCCATTTTGCAAGCAACACATGGAGAAACGAGGAGTGGCTCAAGACTTTTACACAGTACCACTTTTCTGGCCTTACTATCATGTCACATGTACCCATTCATTCATACAACATTCTACCCATGTTATCTACCTGTGACAGCCAGGATCGACTCCAGCCCAATCAGAACATGTAAACTTCCCACTGAACGGCCCCCAGATGACCAGGAGGTCAAAACCTGGGAACTTCTTGCTGTGACGTGCAGCGCTAACCAACTGCATCTCCAACAACCAGACACAGTCACTGTTTCCATCTCTGATTTCTGCATCTCATTACCCTACTGGTTCTGTCATGCTGCATTGTGGCAGATGATTACTAACGCTTAATTTCATTTGTATAATTGAACATAATTCTCACACGCTGCACATGAAGTCTGAGAGACATTGCGGTGGCCCCGAGGTAACTTAGTAGTAGCCTCTCCTCCCTAATCTGTGTTCAAATTCAACTTAGCTCCCATGACTTCATTTCATACTTCACCTCCCTTCCAGTCACAGCTACTCATGCACATAGACACACAAGTACAAACACATCACAGAGAAGCATGCAAAACATGCTGGCACAGACTTGAGTGCACAGGAGAGTCCAGCTACAATTTAAGGCATTTCCGGAGAATCTTTAAATCACAAACAATCAGCCTACACAAATTTGGTTGCTATGCAGGGTAGATGTGTGCGTGATTACAGTAAGCAGCTGTGAGTGTGTTTTCTTTGCTGATCTTTTTCTCTTACACTCATTATTTTTGCATTTACTCCTACAATTGAAATGACAGTAACAGCTTGATGAGAGATACGGAAGCCGCTTTAGTTCATGGTCTGAAAGGGAGATGCATGACACACTATCGACCTTTGATTGGTTTTTGTACAATATTCTGTTTAAAATGAGGGAAATCTACAAACTGGGGAAAGCATGATGCTTTGTATTCCCATCCCATCTGTTAGTGAGCTCAGAGTAGCAGGACTCTGTCTTTTTTTCATGATGCTGAGTGGCTTTAGAACAACTTGTTCATGTTAGGCCTGACCTCTACGTGGCCGAGCCAGTGTAGATGGCACTTTACAGCATGGAACCACTCAGAACCCTGATGGCAAGGCACATTAAAAAAACACTAGGAGGAAGAAGTGGGACCAGAAACCATAAGCTTAGCATGTCATACTGACATAACAGTTATTATTTTACAGGCTTATTTTTGTACCAGTCATACATTATCGTCATATTTAAAACTGAAAAAAGCAAAAAGGATTTATGGGTCTGTGAAACAGAATATTATTTAAAACTAAATAAATAAATAAATAAAATCTGTGACCCAGTAAATATTCTGACGGTGGAAATTAGGCTTTTAAAGGTATGACTAATTATTGAAGCCTCCCCAATATTAGCTAGATTAATCCCTTAAGGCATCTCTGTGCGTTTGCAGTTTAAGGGTGGTGGGATGAGCTTTAGAGGTAGTCATATGGTGCCTGTGGTGTGTGTGTGTGTGTGTGTGTCCTTCAGGCAGCGTGTGTGAATGTGTGTTTGTTTTGTGTATATGGCACAATCTGGTCACCCGCCCAGAGTTTTTCTGCCAAAGGCTCCCTCAAAGGATGATTTTTAGTGAGCATGTTTGAGAGTCATTGTTGACCCCCAACAGAGACAAGCTACCGCACTGATCAAGTGAAGATTCCAATGAACTTTAAGTACAGCCCTTACATTTGCATTTTTAATTTGGAAACCAGTGCACAGGATGAATCGCATCAGTGACACAAACACTAAGCACTGAAGATGTATGTACTTCCTGTTGTTCTATTTTGGTTTCTCATTGCTGTTTTCCTCCCCGTCTCCCCACCTCTTTTCTTTTCTTTGTGTTACACGTTGCCAACGCACAGCGGTAGACAGAAATGTTGAAGTTGAACGCAAGCGCCTTTTTCAGATCAAAGAGATGAATATGAGCTTTTAAAAGGGCTCAGTCCCTTCAATCCAATTTCAGTGTTACAGTTTTCCTGACTACTTTGAGCCTGGGGAAGTGTTTTGCTGAAAAACAGGCCATAGAATCATTCTCACACTATGCTGGGCCATAAATAATGAAGCGCCATAAACAACTCCTTCTATCTTTTTACTGTAGAGTGGAGAACATTTACAGTATTTTAGGTGTTAGGAAGAACAAAGTTATCCTACTGTTACGACGTGCCTGAGGTTTTGCTGCTGTGAGAGAGGTCCCTGCCTAGTGTTGAGTTGTGCTCTACACTATGGTAATGGCCATCTGTTGGTAGCGCAGCAGTGCAGTAAACTACCTCTAATAGTCATACAAGATTAGACACGCACGTACTAACACACACAAAGCTTCAAACAAAGCAAAACCTTCAAACACGCACGGTACAAGTGTGACCTCACTCCAGTCACAGCAATATGTGTGTGTTTGTATTTCAAAGGCTTGTCTATAATGCTCAGGGGTGAGTCATGGAGTGGACAGGGCAGGATTGAGCCTCAGCATGAGAGTCAGGGTTGTGAATTCATATTGTTGATGCCATAAAATGTTTGGAGGACACATACTCTCTATGTCTGGCATGCAAAAAATATACTTTTTCCGGGGAAAATATATTTATATACTTGCCACCTTGACGTGCTTGCGGTGCTTGTATGCCTCAAGACACCCTAGAGCTCATCGAAAAAAAGAGATTATTCTCCTTATAGGTTCACCCAAGCTGGACAGATCAAACCAATACTAGTCCTCAGAGTTGGGATAGGCTGCTGGACTCATCAAAAGTTGCCAGAAGGAATCTACTGACAAGAAGATGGAATTCATGAACTTCAAATGTAAGACCAGGATCATCTTCTGGAACATCTGAGCCATGTGTGATGCAAGGAAACAGGTGCAAGGAACATGTGAAAACCTTCAGGTGTTTGCCATCTGTGAGCACAGGTGGACAGGATCAGGTATACACCGGACCAACACAGATGACACAGTACTTTACTCTTTTACGGATGACTACCAATATCATGGAGGTGTAGCTATCATCCTGGAGAAATGAAATGAAAGAGGTCTGATGGAATGGAAATCTGTCAAATGCTGACTACAGATAAGAATGAGGGGGAAGCTCGTTAATAAATCTATTATCCTGTATTGAACTGCAACAAAGTGGGGGAGACAGGGTAGGTGAGGCCATAGACAGGTCAGCAGTTCCTACAAAATTCATCATAGCCTCTTTATTCATAAACTAAATCATCACATGGAGCTTTTTTTTCCCTCATCACTGGAAAATGTAGACTTTACTAGCAAAGTTTCTTTGGTCTCTTTCACACATCAGAGTATGCAACAAACCTATTGTCTTAACACATCTGCAGAACAAGAAGGCTTGAAGATCGATTGGAAGCAAATAGAGTTGCTTATATACAGAACAATCTAAATCCCCTAACCAATTAAAATCAAACATACCTGCCAGAAGAATTTACCTAGCTATGTACTTTGGAATCAATGGACATGCCAATGCATCCAAATTATATTGTTGATTTAAGATGACATTGCAGCCGGACACAACCTCTGAGTTTCAACTTGTGTCAAAAGTGCGGACCGCAAACTACATACCAGTTTTCAAACTGTGCTGATAGACCAAGTAAATCTAGAGCTGCTGTATGATCATCATTGTATTAGTGTGTTGTGTAGTCATGGACAAGGCAGGTGCTACCTAAAAACAACCAAAGGCAGACTCAAATGAAACATTGTCTTCAGGTGTACAACAGGTGGAGTGACACACCTGGAAATCAGTGGCGGATGCTGGTCTTTCAAGGAGGGGAAGCTCCATTTCGGCCTGCATCATAAAATGTGTCAGTTTATTTATACGCAAATTCTACCCTCCGTTCCTTTTCAATAACATGATCTGTGACCCTGTCGTACCAACAAGGCGTCTTTTCCAGGGACTTGACTAGTGTCCTCTCAATGGCCAGCAGAGCTAGGCTGCTTAAACGGCTTTGGCCCATGGTGTTGCGGGTGTAAGACTTGAGCCGCTTCAAACGGGAGAAGCTCCTCTCTACACCTGCAGATGTAGCTCCAATCGTTGCCACTAATGAACAAGGCAAAGAAAATATCGCTAAGAGGATTAGGAAAGTCTCCGGTTAAACGCAGAACAGAATGAAAATTAAAAAATGCTCCCGCGGATGTTTGCACCAAAAGATCGCTGATTCACTCATTTCGCTGTCAATCAAAAAGCGATTCAGCCTCAGACAGATCATCCAATCATCATGCAGAAGCTGAGCATCCGGGCCAGCCGAGGCCAGCCCACTGCCTCATAGACCCCCAGAGACGCTGAGTGTCCGAGGGCGGGACAAAGGCCAGCATTTATCCAATGACTTGTCTCGTTTCGCAGTCCTTTAGGCTTC
>VUQK01041159.1:0-21771 GCA_015106715.1 Bujurquina vittata
GCAGAAAAATATGGAAATCTTAAAAAGACTGATTGTGTCATTTTGGGGGGCAAGCAGGAACTTTCATTTCAGGGACACGATAATAATAATAATTAAAACAATAATTTTATGAGGTTGTTATCAATGCTTTTTTTTTATGTGAGTCGCAGCTGTAGTGGCAGTAAGAGACTTGTGCACCCCGGGTTTGTTTCTTAAGTAAATGCATTTAATCTGGCTACATGAGCTCTCAATCTGCAATGCCACAGGTCTTTATACTGCATTTCTGCATAAAAAGATGTTTTTTATAGCCATAAAATAGTTATTGAGGGTGGAGTGATTCAGGCGGCGCACCACTGAAGGCCTAGGTGTGAAATGCACGGCCCGCCACTGGATCACAGCTATATGCTGTGAGGACATTTTGGAAAATGAGGACACTCTTTGAAAAGCAGGGTTCAGAGCTCCAGAGGCTGTTTAAAGGTTCAGATTAGGCCCATGTTCTGATTGAGGGGCCTGGGAAAGCAGTACGTCAATCACAGTGCTCACTAGGACAAAAGGACAAATGTGCGCATGTATCTCTTTCTTTGATGTTGGCTTGTTCCGGGTGTCAGAGGTCAGGTACCATTGTCTCTCCAGTGATTTCCTGCTTCCTGTTTGGACGTCCTGGCACACTGCTTCGACAAACACACACTTCCTGCCCCTACAGGAGTCACTTCCTGTCACACCCGTCCCTGCTCCCCCGCTGAGCTGTCAATCAAAGACTCTGAAGGTTTTATTTATGTGGTGTGCAACAGCTCAGCAGGAACACAGGATTCAGAGAATGTTTCTGTAAAATTAATAATCATTTACCCAGACAAGCACAGGAGCCACGACAATGTAACACAGGACAAATCAGGATTGAGGTGTGTGATCAGTTTATATTTACCACATTGTCAGATGGTTTAATGTCCAGCTGTTCCTGAAGCCAAAATGAAGCCATTCAGTCATTCTTTACTGTTTGGACAATCGTCAGAAATACTCACATGTTGGGTAATAAAAATGACCTAAACTATTATCCAAAATTGCTTTTTAAAAAAACATGTATTCATTAGTTGATCACCTGTGGAGTGTTTTAGGGTGTCTGGGGCTTAACACTGGTTAAGTTATCCTGTTTTTCTAGGAACCTTTCATTGTGCTGCAGTGCTGTATAGCTTGTTTTGCTTTTGCTTTTTTATTTGTTCAGTTTATGTGTAATGCACCTCCCAGTCATGTCTTCAATGAAATATTGTCAATGCACCAGAAATAAATCACTGTCGCAGACCATTATTGTTTTGGTGTCGGCATAAAGCTTAGGATCGCAAGTTGTTGGTACCAAACAATCCAATCATGTAGCAACATGTTTATGACTAACCTTGTATGGTTGGTCAGATCAACTCAAACACTCTCGCTATGGAAGTTTAGGCTAACAACTTGGACCAACTCATCTGGGCATCTTTGCTTTTAAGAACTGAAAAGAAGCATTCAGACAAGTTAGTAGACAAGTTGATTCGAGACCCTTGAAGAAGTTATTTCAACCTTGTGTGGAGGAAAGATGTCAATAAACTACCAACTGTTGCTACCTCCATTTATTAAGTTTCTCAAATTTTTACATAAATAATTTCAGGTTTTTGTGACAAAAGTGACAAAAAAAATTATTTTCAGTTTTCACTCTGATGTAACAAACAAGAAAACTCAAAATAATCTTATTACACTTTTCCTGTAAACTTGGAGAACCAGTGGAGAGCCAAACTGGACTAAACTAGTCCAGTGTGTAAGTAAGTCCAGTCTGTCATCAGCCTGCTGGTCAGTGAAGCGTGCTCGAGTCCAGATCTTTCAGCACACCTTGACATCATCTTGTAGTCCTTTTCTGATTGGCTGTGCTACGCTGGGAAGCAGATAGAGCAGCACTCTAAACAGATCTCCAAGCAGTCGGATGAGCCGCAGCAGTTCTCAATTATCCCACAATCCAACACTGCCTGACACGCCTCCTCTGTGCACGCTGCCTCCCCTGCTGCCTCCATGCAGCAGCAGCAGCAGCCGCCAGCCGCAGCATCACAGCACCCGGCCCCGCCCGTTCCACACACCAGACAGTCCCCCACAGCCGAACACATGGACAACAGCTCGCAAAAGAGACAGGCCAGGAGACAGTGAGCGCAACAGTCTGCAAAGACAACTGATCAGTTAGGAAGTCAGCAGTTAGTACAACTTTTGCACCCAGATTTCTTTTTGTTTGTTAAGTGCAACGTTTTCTTAAAAAGACCTATAAAGCTTATTTCCTGCTCTGTATTTCTATCCTTGAACTCTAGTAAAGTAGCTTTGCATGATGTGCAGGTCAAAATAATCCTTATCTTGCAATGGCTCCTGTTCTGGTCACTGCTTTTGCTGCTGCCTTTGGCCTTTGTTGATCAAGCTTATAGTTAGGGCTGGATCAGTTGACCCTGAACCCTCCCTTAGTTATGCTACAACAGGCCTAGGCTGCTGGGGGGTTTCCATGTTGGACTGAGTGTTTCTTTTCATTCATCTCCTTTCACTCTGTGTATACCGACTCTGCATTTAATCATTAGTTATTCATTTCTGGCTCTCTTCCACAGTGTGTCTTTTGTCCTGTCTCCCTCCAGATGAATGCCCCCCTTGAGCCTGATTCTGCCAGAGGTTTCTTCCTGTTAAAAGGGAGTTTTTCCTTCCCACTGTCACCAAATTCTTGCTCACAGGGGGTTGGTTTGATTGTTGGGTTTTCTCTTTATTACTGTAGGGAGATACACTATCCTTATATAAATAAAACTGAACTTCTTTTCTTTGTTGGATCGTCTCTTCATTTAACCATTGCTCCCACGTGCCTTGCATTTTTTCTTCCTAGTAATTTGTTTTGATCTGGTTAAATTGGCCTTTAAAAAACATTTTTTAAAGTCTGTTCTTGTTCTACATTTAGCCTCTCTCTCTCTCTCTGCCTATCTTCTTTCTACAAATTGTGACATATTAATCTCATATCATGTTTATTATGAGCAGCCACAGTTGGAATAGTACACATATGACAGTGGATATACATGGTTTTAACTTTTTCAATGTTTTACAAATATTCTGACTTTTTTTTTTCCAACTTTTTTGCCATAATGTCACATTTTTAATTCTTGTGCAACAATCTAATTATTTAAATGACAGATTTTCCTCTCAGAATTAATGCTCTTGTAAGATTGAATGGTATCCTTCTCATAATGTGACTAAATTTTATTAATAACAAGTTTCTTTGTAATGTGTAAATAGAACTTTTACTTTTGTTTTTAACAGTGTCATATTGTTTTTAATGTTGTTGCATTAAAAAAAAAACCCCTCTGGAATAACTACAAAATGCAACATGATGACTTTTTGCAAATTTACCAGATTATGAATCAACAAATTCTCTTCACGTGGCTTCACTCCAGCAGTGTCAGGACGTGCTGGTGCTTTAGCTTTGAGAAAAAATGAGCAGCTTCTAACAGAGCTGATGACCAGTGAGAGCTGCTATCATCCTGCGAGGAGTCGGTTGGTAGAAAGCAGAGCAGCCGGTGGTGGGAGGAGTGGGAGGGTTCGCGTGTGCTCTGCACAGATAAGCAAACCTCCATGTTGGAGGTGCTTAGCTGATAAACACTGAGATGGGAGTGTTTTCATTTTTCGGATATGTGATCTGTTTTTGTTCCATCACATTTAGAGCGCAAAGGTCGGATCACAGCAGCAGTTAGAACCGTTATTGTTCTACAAAGACTCTTCAGCCCATCCTGTTAATCTGGTAGCACTTTATTGTGCCACTCCTGAAAACTACCATGAAAAAATTATGTTCCACAAACTGAATTCCTCATTATAAAACACCTTTAAAAGTTAGAATGATAAAACAAAAATCCACAATACACTCATCCAGGAGAGCAAGGTTCAACTCTCATGTGGAAACATTGTTTTTTCGCTTAGTTTCACTTGCTGAACTGTTAGATTGATGAAGAGGAAAACATCGCCGCTTAAGAAAAAATAGACACTTTATGCATCATTAGAAGCTTTTCCTTCTTTTACATCCCACCTCATCTAGTATATGATTGGTTGGCTAAAAAGGTGAGAGGACAGCAAAGGACAGCAAATATATTTTAATAACAAATCATACTGATGGGGAAGCAGACAAGCGTTACATGCAGCTTAAGAACCTCATTTTTGGGGGACACAACCTTCTTTAAAACACTTCCCGCTCATTTTCCTGAGTATTTTTCCATTCAGATGGGTTCTGTCGACTTAACCTTTAAACATCTGCACCACCAGCTGTGTACTGTCATCAGAGGGCAGTGGAACAGCCAGTAATGTGGGCCGCCTTTCTGGCTTTTTGGAGGTCTGCATGCAAATGTATCTATGTTGCCTACAGAAAATCCTGCATAATACAGTGCATGGCATGGCTTCATAGGAATGCAGAGGAATATTATCGTGGATGTCATTAATGCCATCAGCTACATTAACTGCTTCTGATGAGTGCGCTCCTGTGAGCTAAAAGCTCCGGCGGCAGTGTCTATTTGATGCCATAGAGAGAGTATAATATGGTCACTGCCCAGTCTGCCATTCAAATCATCTGGTTGTGAGGGGCAGCCAATCTGAAGAAAACTGGCTTAATGGAGGAGGAGGAGCCAAAACAGCTTGCTTCAGACAGTGGATGAATTGAGGTGCTGCACTGAGGCCCAGTCAGGATTATTCTGAACTGTGAATCATGCAAAGCTACTCTAGTAAAGCCCAAGTCCAAAAGTGTGTTGGAAATGAGTATAACAGGTCTCATTTCATTAGTTCTGGGGCTTTATCCTGAGATACACATTTTCTTTCACATTTAAATGGCCTCAGCAAAATATACAAACTAAACTTTATCTTTTTAACAAACTCTGATTCCTTAAATTAAAAAAAAACCAACAGGAGCACAGTCTGTGAGGGGTCAACACCTGGCTCCTACTGGATGCAAGTTGTATAGCACAGAAGGCTCTGATTGTTTAGGGACAATGAAAGATACTGTTTAACTGTAATGCTGCAGCTTGTAGTCGGTGCTCACTGTGTCATTTTTATTGTTATCAGATGCATATCACAACAGTGAAACTATCAAGCTGATTGACTCACCATCTCCAGCGACCTCCTTGATGTGGGCGGCGTCTGTCTTTGAGGAGGCGTGGCTTTTAGTGGAGGATAAACGTTTCTGTTTGGTGCTCTGATGCTGATGCTGTCTAGACGTGGACGACCGAGAGGCAGGGGGAGGAGGAGAGGTACAAGAGGAGGATGGAGGAGGACAGACAGGGGGAGGAGATGATGATGATGATGATGAGCTGTCCACACCTGAGACAGAGACATGACATCACATGTGACATCACAGATGATGTCAAACTGAGACGCGTCAGATTCAGGTGGATAAATTTACTCACCTTTCTGTTTCCGCAGTGCAGAGGAGGGCTGGGCGGGCAGGAGTCGAGAGATGTCATTGGTGGAGGAGCTGTCTGTCAAAGAGTCATCACTGCTGTCAACGTCTGATTTATGAGAGGCAGGGGGAGGAGCCTCATCTGCAGCAAGAAAAACAAAACAATTACTAGTAAACTAGTTCCAGGTGAGCTGGGTGCAGGTGAGCGGGCCCAACGGTTTTACCCTAACCTTTGACTCACAGGATGTCTGTCCACTGATTCAGCTGGGTCTTTATCCTTGATCCTGCTGCACACAAACCTCAGTCAGCTCTGGCTGTAAAATGAATCTGCTCTTGTTTGTAAACCACTCAGACTCGAAGCACGAGGACACCAGAAAATCCTCATATGATTGCATCTTTTGGAATTTGTTGTTTGGATAATTTTAAGGAAACTCTGACCTGTTTTGGTCTGTTTATGAGTCGGAACGTGTTGAGTGGGAGGAAGTCCAGCCTCTAAGTCTCAGCTCAGGGCAAACACACCCTGAAACAGGAAGTCTTCTCATGGTTCAGACAGGATGTGTATCCAGACGGAAGCTCTTAAACTGACCTAAGGTCAGAGTTTAAGAGGCTCTATGATGTCATTAGAAACTTTCTGCTGTTCACTCAACTGAGATTACAGGCGCCCAATTAAGCCCCGCCCACACACAGTCGCACATCATTTAGTTGCCCGCAGCTGGTCATTTGCATAGACTGTATATGAAAGATGAAAGTAGCTGCTGGGATGCCACTCATTGGTACTTGGACGCCCCTTTTTTGAAGTCTAAATGTTAGCGATCTTCCATGTTAGCTTTATGGAGCTGGAAGTGACAATATTTAGATGAAAAGGTGGTTTGCTAAGTTATCAGCTAACGCTACCAAGCTTGGTTAGAAAGGTACATTTATTACCAAGCACAGACACACATATCTGCTTATTTGTGCCAAATAATGGACTAAAAAAGTAGCACCACATCACAGTAAATGGACCGGTTCTTATATAGAGTTTTTTTGACTCTATTTTGAGTGCTCAAAGCACTTTATACAACATGCCTCATTTATTCATTTGCACCCATTCATAGAAGCACTTCTTTCTCACACATTCACACGCCAATGGATGCATCATAGAGCGCAGAATCTTGGATTCAGTATCTCGCCCAAGGATACTTTGACACGCAGTATGAGCCAACATCATTCAGTTGTTTTGAAGTGGAAGTTAGCTTTAGAGACCAAATTGCTTTTTGTTGTTGATTTCTGTAGTAAAAGTGGCCATTTTAACAGGTGAATCTCTGGGAATGTTTCCTCTTTTGGAGCCAGACTGAAGCGACCTCTGCAGGAGCTGTAGTTTTGGCACTTCCACACTGGCTTCATTATCCCGCTCCCTAGCCTTTTAGCTACGATTATACATTTCAGACTCGAGGTAGCATATGCTTCCCACCCGGTCATCCGGTCGGTGAACAGTGTCCTTCAGGTTGGTAGTCTCCTTGAATTTGAGATCAGTTCACTTTTGTTTCCGCTCGCTTCTTGTTGCCAATTTTTCCTGCCATTGTCTGAGACATGCCACGGTCTCTGTTCACCACATCGCTCCAGATCTTTTCCTGTTTTTACACCCTTTCTGGTTTGTGTCTTTCTGCAGAGACACTGTTGTTGTTGTTTTTTCACATGGATAAATAAAATGGTGACTGTTAGCAGGAAGTCGTTGACATGCTGTGTGACTCAGAAGTAAACACGATGTTCCTGAAGTAATCTGTGGATAATGTTTTACACGGCTGCAGTCACTGAACTCTGCCTCATCAAACCCTCTCATTGCCTCACCTGTGCTGTGATACGGGAGCGTCCCATTGGCTGTTGGCTGGGTCATGATGCATTCTGATTGGTTTGAGTCCTTGTTTTCAGTGTCTTCAGTGACATCGGAGACAGCGCCGTGTGATGTCACATCCATCCTGTCAGTCGCCAGAAACAGAAATAAAAACATAGTGAATGAATTTAGACTAATTAAGATAAAATAATCATTTTTTTTGTCCCACATTGTGGGAAACTTTCAGTGTTGCAAACAGGAAAGGGACAGCAGAACACTCAGTACAAAACAAGAATGAATAATATATAATATATATACTAAAATGATCTCTAAAGACATATATATATTTAGTAAAAACGAATGATTATTGCACATTTATTGCATTTGTTGCTAAATGCACATTTACATGTACTTGTTCAGTTTAGGTGAAGGAGCAGAATGGTAACCAGTCTGCTGTGGGTCAGTGATGGCTGCAGAGTCTGACAGCAGCAGGAAGGAAGGACCGACAATAGCGCTCTCTTACACACTTTGGATGAAGCAGGCGCTCACTGAAGGAGCTGCCCTTGGCTGCCACAGTCCCATGCATGGGGTGGGAGTCGTTCCCCAGTATCCCCAGTCCTCCCACCACATGCACAGGGTCTAGACAGCCCTCTTTATGATTTTGTTCAGTCGCTTCCTGTCTGCTGTCGTGATGCTGGTACCCCAGCAGACCACTCCATATAAAATGGCTGATGCCACCACTGAGTCATAAAAAGTCCTTAGGAGTTCCCCCCTGTACTCCAAATGACCTCAGTTTCCTGAGCAGGTGAAGTCTACTCGGGCCTTTCTTGTACAGAGCCGCAGTGTTATTTATGTGAACATCCAGGTATTTGTAAGAGTCCCCTCTGATGGAGCGGGATGTCTGCGCCAGTGCGATCAGTGAGGAACAACAGTGAACAGAAAATTAGACTTCGAACAATGAATGTGGAAGTACACAAAAATGAAGAAAAGTACTGAAGTACAGCTCTGAAGTATTTGTGCTTTGAGTATTTTTAACTATTTTTGGGCCTTTAGGAGGGAACTGTGTACACTTTGTGTGTGTTTTCATCACTTTAAAACTCCATTTAATTCCATTTAAAATGAGTTCCCACCTGACCTGCTTTTTTTGTATAATAACTTTAACATATTTAAGGAGTCTGTGCAGAATTTGACCGATGGAACTATTCAGAATTACAGGCCCTCAAAGTATTATGGAAAGAAAATTTTGAACCTTTTTAATTTGCTTTATTTTTCCTGGTTTTCTTGTCTGTTTAAGTACGGAAAGGAACGACTGGTAACAAAGTGTAGGCGAGAAGGAGACATTTCATATGCTACTTATCAATAATCACCACAGCAGCCTCGGCCATGCTGGCCCACTGACAGCCACACTCAGACCTGCCCTCAGACAAGCAGACGAGGAAACGCAGCTTTTCATATCATAAACTAACAACAACAACAAGGGACCGACACGACATGACCACAATACCCGCAAGAGCAACGCACCTTAACACATTAACAACAACATCCCATGAGTCCCATGAGTCTTAGCGTCAGCGGCCCCTCCCCTCAGGCTGCTGCGGGGTGGGAGGCATATTCTGAGTTTTAGCCTGCATCTGGTTTTAAAGCAGAAAGCATCATTTAAGCTCTCCACAGCAGCTCCAGCTCAGAGCAGCTTCAGAGTTCATGACCTTTGCTGCCATGACACGCTTGAATCTCTTTCTGCTGCCCGAACACTGTTTTCACCATAAAAGTCTAAATGCTGCTGAGCTTTCTGTCTTTTTTTAGTAAGACGTGAAGGGATTAAGATTTCTGCTGTGCATATACTGGCTCTGCAAACAGCCACTATATATGTTGCGCTCCTCATAAAATCAAATCTTTGAGAAAGAGTGTCACAGCTATTTTGGATTCTTTGTTTGGTGAATTTTGCATCTGGTGATTTCCCTCCTCTGTCTCTCAGTGAACACGTCTGCGTGTACTGATCATCTTGTGGTGGGGCTGTTTGGGTCAAACTGACAGAGTTTGTGTGTTAGAGCTCAGTCTGTGCTGCGTCAGTTCTTTACCTGTATGTTTCTTTATCTTCTATATTATGAAAAAGGAGGAGGACATCCTGGAAACAGACACAGCGAACCCCCGAAGAGTAGAGGACGAGGGGAGAAGATGGAGCGCGAGAGACAGGAAGTGGACACTTTGATTAAACAAAATATTATCTTTATAAAAAGCATCATAAAGACGCTCTAGCTGCAGATATTTTTGGCTTCAAGCTTTGGACAATTATTTATAGTTTCTCGTTTTCCCATGAGGTGCAGGGCTCTCCATAATGACCTACTAGAGCTATCCAGCATCTATATCCAGTATATATGTCTAATTACCATAGAAACCAAAAGGTTGGCTGTGGCGCGTGAAAGGTTTGTGTGCAGGCGTCTGTAGCCTGATGATCCAGGCACGCACTGGGTGCTTAAAAACCTTCAGTCGAGCCAGGATCTGAACCTGAATCCGGACCTCCGGGATCCTGGAAAAGCCTCACTCTGGTGAAAATAAAAAGACTGCATGATCAGCGGTGAAGGTGGAGATGATACCAGATTTTCACAACACAATTATTGTGTCTAAAAGAATATTAGTGAGACAGCTATGGGAATTTTAAATAAGAGGAATGCAGTTTTTCAGTTAAAAAAAAAACAAAACAGCTCTTTGTTGTCTTTGTTTATTGTGTGTTTTGTGTCTCTTTTTGCAAATTAAATACCCTCAAAATAGAACTGTAGGGAGCTGGAGACTTTATAACCAGATACAACACAGATACTTACAGCACAGTAGTACAGTACCCATCTATTAACCTCTTGGAGTCTGTCTCAGCTATCGCAGGGCGAGCGGGTACACCCTGGACAGGTCGGCACTCATATTCAAACCTACGGCCAATTTAACATCACCAGTTAACCTGACATGCATGTGTTTGGGAGGAAGGTGGAGAGACGCCCCAGCCGGCCCCCGGATTCAAACCCAGGACCCACTCGCTGTGAGGCAAACCACTGCATCACCAGTATGAACACAATAACATGATATAATGTTTGGGGTTTTCTTTCTGTACGCACCAAAAACACATAAATACTTTTTAACCATGAAGTGACTCCAGTCATACACGCAATGACCAAAATTACACATCAGATCCTGATGAACGAAACATTGAAGGTAAAAATCTTTACTGACGTCTTTAATTTGTCAAGAACAAAATGATGAAACAACAACCAGTGGAATCCAAAATCAATCAAATGGATTCAAAATCACAACAAAAGTCAAAGTTAAAATCTGCTTGCTTCATTTTTCTTAGTAGAATATTTAGACAGTTAAAACTTGCCTATCATGAATTCTCCGACAGCTTTTCATAGTTGTTTTTTTTTTTTACAGAAACTCGGCCCCCGGTGTAGCAAGGATAAAAGAAAGTTGTGTGAAATATGATTTTTTTTTTTAAATCCCATTATAAGCTTCAGTTTTCTACTTCTGATCACTACATTGTGATGTTTTGCAGTGAACCACGGCTAACAGACCAAGAGCAGAAACATTTCCTGCTGCAGAAGCCTTGACGTGGACAACATGACGATAAAAACAACTCAGCCGACGGAGAGGAGCCAAAAGCTGCGGCAAACAGGCATGTGCATGTGAGCAACACTCATTTGAAAAAACATATTCTAGTTTAAAATCAAATTGAGCCATGAATGACCCCGCGCAGTCATATTAGTCGCTCAAATATCACCTGAAGGTCAAATATCTCAGAAAACATCAGCGTGGGTTTATGGTAACTGACTGCTTCCGGTACAGAAGATTTCAAACAGGTGAACAAAGTCAGATCCACCTGAGAGTCATCTGAGCTCTGGTACAAACATGGTCACAGCTTCTAACCTGCTTCAGCTTTACTGCACAAACTGGATGGTTTCTGCTTCCTTTTACATGTCAGAACTTTTGGGTTTTACTGTTTAATTCTTTCTAGGTTCATGAGTATCTGTCAGATCTTTCCTTGCAGATACCATATGCATGTATTTATACATGCATATCTATACATTCATGCACTGCCTGCACAAAGAGCTCAAAGTTATGATATGTTGAATCACTAATGCAAAGCAGGAAAACGTCAGCTGGTGGACGACTCTGTATATCTACATTATGATTTTTTAATTGACTTTCTATTTGAGACATTAAATAGTTTTACATGTTTAGCTTGTTACGATTCCACACGTTAGTGAAGCTGTGCAGCTGTCTTTAAAACACTCTTCTGTTAAACATTTAATCCTAGAAATCATTTAATCTCAGAGAGAAAACACCAGACGTTTCTTACCTGCAGCTTCTTCGTTTCTTTTGTCGTCCCGTTTCAGAGCAAACACTTTGCTGTATTTCTGTCTGTAGCCTTCACATGTGTGCGACGACCACCGCCTCCTCCGCTTCCTTTAAAAACACACACACACGCACACACACGCATGCAGCAGGGCTGGATTCTCCTCTTCAGGGGCACCAGGGCAGCAGTCAACTTTTGGGCCCCTTTGTAACTTTTTATTATTTCCAGAAACTCTGCAGAAATGTGTCCCTCACATAATCAATGGATTATTGGGAGAAATATAACATATAAAAACATGTATTTGCTTATAATTTCTTTGTGCAATAAAAATGCTTTTTTTTTTTAAAATAAAGAAAATCTTCTACTGATTATTGTTACTTAGTTTATAAGCTTTAAAAACATGTTTGCTCGTGCAAAGAATTCTTTCTTTGAACGGAAACTCATTACTGACAATGTAAAATGCAAAAATGTTTACAAATTAAAATGGATCAAATATATTAAGAAGCTCTACTGAATATGAAAGAAACAAACTTTTTATTCCTAAATGAATTACTCCACAGCAGAGTCGTGTTTACTAAAAGCAACGCCAAGCAGATGTTTTGATGATGAAAGCAAAAGCAAGAGGAGACTAAACAATAATAACAAAGCTAATAAATTTCAATCCAGATGAAATCCTTTTACGAGGTCAGCATTTCTGTAACCTGCAGCCGCAGCAGCGCTGGCGTGAATCCAGATGTTTGAGCAGAGTCTGAGCGGCTGCAGGTTTGAAGGCGCTTCGCTGCTGCCACCTGCTGGACGGAAGGAATAACTGCAGCTCAGAAAGGAGTCCAGCGCTGAGAGCAGAAGTTTTCAGCTCCTGTAATGAAAAAAGACCAAAGCATCCACATAATGGAGCTGCAGAGCAGCTCACGTTTAGGTGAGCTCCAAAATAATAAAGAGAAACATCAGAAATCAGTTTATTCTCATGCAATCCTGACAAAATAAACAAAAACCAAACAAAACATTTAACACGAGAAGACTCATAAACTAAAGAAAAACCAAGAGGTCCACGCCTGCCTTTCAGCGCACTGCCTCCACCCTCACCCACCTTCAAGAGGTAAAATGCTGGATTATGAAAGCACAGAAATTAATCTTTGATTAGCAGCTTCTCTGTCTATGACATGAAGATTGTTGCCACCACATGAATCTTCTCAGCGCCGGGTCACTGCAGCTCATGGCTACCCTGTAGAAATCCCGGGGCTGCCCCTGAAGAGCGTCTTGATGCTGCAGCCTCCCTTCCAGCAGGTGGCGACAAACACCGTCACCGTCTGCTTGTGCTCCGCGGTTAAAACTCCAGAGGAGGAAAAGCATCGCGATGCGGACACAAAGAGATTTTTGCAGATTTTTGTGAGCTTGTGAAAGGAGTGAGAGGCTGCAGCTTCACCCGGAGGGCCGGCTCCACTTCTCCCTCTCCTTCTTCTGTGACTTCAGCGCAGCGGCGGCTCATGGTGAGTCTGGGCTTTGTTTGCCGTGTTGTAGTGATGGGGAGAAGAGAGCAGCAGCTCCTTTTTCTCCATCCTGCTGCCCGACGCGGGGGTCTAAAATCTGCAGAAAAGTGAACGGAGTCTGGTTGGACCCGGGCGTGAAGAAGCTCCGCTACTGCCCGCAGGTTAAAGCTGGATCGGGTCTTAATGAGGACCGGAGAGCCTTTTAGAGCCCTTTAAAGTCACCTCAGCGGGGACTCAGGTGCGCGGTGGTCACGTGATACATGTAGACTTCAGGTAGACTTTCGCATGGGACAGGAGACTGACAGGCGTTATCAGTGACGTCAGCTGACAGCACCGCACCAGCGTGAGGATAAGTGTGTGTTTTCATGCATCGCTCACTGCATAGATTAAACAGTTTGAGTTAAAAACCAATCTGTGGTACTCTGTGGCAGGAATGGCTTCAGGTTGCATTGAAACACATATTGTTGTGTACCACGTGTCACCAGGCAGCTTTTACCCGCTTTTTATTATAAGACAGTTTAGTGGTTTTATTACAAATTTTAATTTCTATTTTTTTTTCCAATATCTAAACACATCTGCTTTTTGTATGTTTTGACGTTCGCCTTCCGGTTAGTTACCGCGATGAATTCATCGTGCAAAGCTGTAATAAACTAGCGGCATGCTGCACTTCCTCAGAGATAGGCGTACACGTACAGGTATCCCACTGATGCTGAGAGGGGAAAATGTTTGGCTTCATTCAGAAAGAACAATCTGAGCTGTGGATTAAATCAACAACAAAAAAGCCTCAAAATAAATAATTTCCAAACACCACATTTGAAATTTCTTTTGCTTTCAAAGTAAGACCAGCCCCCTGGGAAGTGTAATTTTTGGTTTAATAAAAATAGGAAGTGGGTAAGGTCAAATTTCTCACAAATTTGCTGGAATGAGGCAAACGTATTATCAATGTACAGGTCATGAGAAGTTGAAAGTCCCATTCTCCTCCATAACAGAAACATACTATCCATGAGAGAAGGTGGAAAAGCGTGGTTTGCAGCTATAGGAGAATGAACAGAGGCCAAAGTGTCGTCTAAATTGCACCCACATCTTTAAGGATGCGTTCACTATTTTAGTAGAGGTGTAGGGTTTGGTTGAAGATTGTAATGATGACTATAATAAGGCAGCCAGACATACAGGTTTTACAGAGTTGGCCTCCATAACAAGCCAAGTCGGTGGAGAAGAATGATCTTACTGAAGCCAGTATCTAAAAAGTCTAATATTTGAAGCACAATAATAATATCTGAAATTTGGCAAAGCCATCCCCCTAAGCATTTTGGGTTTTGGAAAACTTGAGTGCGTATGCGAGGCAACTTCTCATTCCAGAGGAATTTAGTAATAATAATAATAATAATAATACTGTCTAGTTTGACAAAAAAAAGACCGTGGAAGAAAAATAGGAATGCGCTGAAATAGAAAGTAGAAACGTGGTAGGATGTTCATTTGAATTGAATTAATCCGAGCAACCAAAGAAAGGCCAAGCACCATCAGTGATCAAAGTCTTCCTTAACACGCAGCAATAGGGGGGAAAAGTTAAATTTGAAAAGATCCTTGTATTCTGGTGTAATCTGAATTCCTAAGTAGGTAAAGCTCTGATCTGTGACCTTTAAATGGTAACGTGTGCAATGGGTAATTCTTAGCTAAAGCATTGACTGGGGACAGTTCACATTTGCTAAGGTTTAATTTGTAGCCTGACAGCTGGCTAAACGTACTAAGTGTGGTGAGAGCAGCAGCGATAGAAGTGTTCAAGTTAGAAATGTACAAGAGTAAATCATCCGCGTACAAGGAAACTTTGGTTTCTACAGCATTCCTCTTAATACCTCTAATATCTGGATTAGATCTGAGTGCAATTGCAAGGGGTTCAATTGCCAAAGCAAACAGTGAAGGACTCAGTGGGCAGCCTGTTGAGCGATTGAGACGGAAGTAGTCAGATTGAATGTTATTAGTCCTAATTGAGGCATAGGGTTGAGAATAGAGCAACCTAATCCACGACAGCAAATTTTTCCCCCAAAACTGAATTTCTTAATAGAATAGAATAAGTATGGCCACTCAACTCCGTCAAAGGCCTTTTTGGCATCCAAAGAGATCACAACTTCTTGAGTTGACAGAGGCTGGACTGCATATTACATTGAAAAGACGCCTTGTGCTGGAAAAGGAATGTCTGTCTAGTACAAACCAGTCTGATCAGTCTCGACCACATTGGGAAGCGCAGTCTCCAGCCGTAATGCTATTGTTTTTGCTAGCACCTTAAAGTCAACATTAAGCAGACCTATCGGACGATAAGTTGTGGATCTTTGCCTTTTTTTTAGCAAGTAAAGTTATACGATGTTGATTTTCTTTTGCAGGACTTCTGCCCGTCTTTATACCCGAGCATGTCACTCACCTGTTGCCAGTTAGCTCAAGTAGTTGCAAAATGTTTAAAAAGTTGAGCTTTTTTTACATGAAATTGTAAAATGCTTCCCGTCTAAACAGTTGAAATGTTTTCTGTGTTCTATTGTGGATAAAATCTGGGTTTATGAGATTTCCAAATCATTGTTTTTTGTTGTAATTTACCTACAAACATCTTAAAGTAGAACACCAAAGAAAACCAAATGAATATATACAAAATACAGTATTTTCCCTTAAATGTAAACACTGCTCAGACAGAGCGGCCTCTGCGGAGGTTTGTTCTCTCCGAGTGCTTCTTGTTGCTCCTCTGCCATGATGAAGATAAAATCCTCAAAACATCTTTGTAGTGGAGTAAATCCGAGTGTTTGCACTGATTTGTGCGTCTCTTATTTGTTTGTCAGTCTGAGGAGGCTGCGGGAGCAGAGCGAGGCCCGGAGGAGGAGGAGAAGGAGGGAGGAGGAAGAGAAGGAGGAGGAGGAGAAGTGGAAGGAGGTGAAGAGGAAGGAGGTGAAGAGAGTGAC
Organism: Bujurquina vittata; assembly: GCA_015106715.1. Classification (NCBI taxonomy): domain Eukaryota; kingdom Metazoa; phylum Chordata; class Actinopteri; order Cichliformes; family Cichlidae; genus Bujurquina; species Bujurquina vittata. Next base: position 15,974 of record VUQK01041159.1, read on the forward strand.
AGAGGAGGAGGAGGACGGGGCGGGATTGCCATGGACACCATCAGCGCTCCTGTTTACTGTGTCTGCCGGAAACCAGACATCAACTGCTTCATGATGTAATGCACTTTATTTATCTGTAAACAATAAACAAACAAAAAAAAAACCCACAGCATTTAACCCCAACCTGTCTGTCTGTCTGTCAGAGGCTGTGACAGCTGTGCTGAGTGGTTTCATGGAGACTGTATTGGAGTTTCAGAGAAAGCAGCCAAAGCCATCAGGGTGTGGTACTGCCCGCCCTGCAGAGGTCAGTGTCCCCCTCCATCTGTTTGCAGGCAGTTCAGGGATGATTGCCTCAGGCAAACAAAGAATGAACTACAATAAATGAGGTGTGATGAAATATAAGCATGCATGATCGTTTCCCTTTTACACCGAGACACAATATACACTGAAAGCACCTCCGATCTCACTGGGGGAAAAAAATCATGCTGCATATGATGCACCAGGCTAGTCCATTTTGTCAAAATTTAATTGTAGCAACTCAAAATGGTACTCAGTAGTTTGCATGGTCCCCATGTGCTTGCATGCATGCCTGACAATTTTGGCAGTGCTCCTAAAGAGACGACGGATGGTGACCTGGGGGATCCCCTCCCAGATCTGGATCAGGGCATCACTGGACAACACTCCTCCCTGCTCTGCAGACTGTGCTGGGAGCAAACCTTCTGCCACTGGCACGAACTAAACTGGCATCCGGGAGAAGTTGGCCTCCACAGCTCTCTTTACTTCCTCCCACCTCAACGATATTGTTTCTCCATCTTCTCTTTGGTCTCCTTCTCGCTGTCTTTCCTTCTCTTGGTGTCCACTCAGTTGTTTTCTTGGACTGTTTCATGTTGCTCATTCTGATGATCATTCTTATGACTTAATTTATGATTTTTTTTTTTTAATCTCTTCTGGTGATGGTTAGTGTTGCTCTTCTGGGCCACTGCCAGCTTCCTGTCCTGTTGTTTCATGGGGGTCCAAATGCTCCATGTGTCATTGCTGGCAAAATGACTGTGATCATTCTCTTCCGGCACATTGGTATGAAAGTATTGGAAAGTTGCTATATTCTCCAAACCATCTCCATCTTTTGTTCATTTCTCCTCCTCATTACGATATTCAAAGAGGACTTGATGCTTTTTTTTGGAGCAGAGTATTTTAGATGGGAGGTGTTCCTCAGATGAAAAATTTAGAGCAGAATTGGTCCTCTTATGTTTGTGAGGTGTTTTAAAGCTGTGAACTCTGCATTCTGTGTCGTCTGCAGACAGAAACTCATCTCTGGAGATTAAATACCGTCAGAAAAAGATGAAGGAGGAGAAAGAGTCGGAGCCAGAGAGAGATTATAAGACTGACGGAGATGGAAGCTCCACCCCCCAGCAGAAGACTGACAAGAGGCGGGGCTCACAGGTACCCAACGCTTCACATGATACTTCAGTTACTTTCTGTTTACAGCTAGCGCTTTAACTGCTCCGGCTGTGGTTAGGGTTACCGCCTGTGATGACTTAGATCTCAGAGTTTTTCCTTTGGACCTGATATTTTAATTTGGTGTTTTACTCTTTTACCTGCTGCAGTATAAAGTGTCTTAACCTTCAGCTGCTTTCTTTCATCATCCGTCAACTAACAATTTTAGCTCCTTTTACTTCTGAATCTTCAAACTTTAACCCCTTTAAGTGCTTCAGATGATGCTCCGACCCGAATCCAGGTCTTCACGGGACACTTCACGTGTCGGCGCTCTTCACTCGGCTTCAGTTTCCTTTGCTTTTGTTTTGCGTTTTGTTCATTTTCGCAGATCAAGCGTTCGGCGAGGATGTGTGGAGAGTGTGACGCCTGCCTGAGGACCGAGGACTGCGCTCAGTGCGACTTCTGCAAAGACATGAAAAAGTTTGGAGGCCCAAACAAAATCAGACAGAAGTGTCGCCTCCGGCAGTGTGAGGTCCGAGCCCGGGTACGTGAATAAGCCTCTGATACGCTCATCCCTGTGTAGTCACAATAATGAATATTGTTTAAATGATATGGTTACAATAAGGTGAGAAATACAGATGTGTAGCTCTTGTGCTATGGAGGTGGCTCTTCTGTGTTGTGCCATGTGTTTGTGGAGAGGTTGTGTGGTTTCTCTAATGCAGAGCTCACTGCACACCACAGCGTACCCCGTGTTGCTTAGCTTGTGCTCAGTTTTGTTCTTAGGATGAACTGTTTTTGTCTTAGTGTGGCTGGGTCTCTGACACGCCTGCCTCATAAGGGATAACGGTGTTGCTCTGTTTGTCATTCTCTTTCTCCATGGCTGGTGTCTGTGCATCCTCACTGATTTGATGAAAGCCCAGTCAAAAGGACAAAATCCAGTATCTTTACCTGGCTGATCCTGCTACTACAACTGTACTGTTGAAAGCTGGGTTTTTATTTAACCCTGGAGATCACAAAGTCATAGAAAACAAACAAAGGAAGGAAAAAGTCTGGGTTAGCAAATAGCTGGGTCTGTAAAAGAGGTCAGCTAAACAGAGCACTACTCAGAAAAAGCTAACAAAAGAAGAACTGGTCAAACCAGATGAGCAAGAACTGAACATAGCAAAGCAATGCATTAGAAACACAAAGGGGAGAAACCACAGAGACATGAACTAAACTCAGTACAAAGAACCCCCCCACCCCCCCATGCTATCACAGCAAGTGGTTTGATCCAATTGTGAGCCCTCTGTATTTTAACCAGCTCCACCCTCTGTTTCCTGGTTTGTTCAACCAGGAAGGGCTGAAGCAGCAGACAGGTAACCCAAGAGACTGAGAAAAACTAGTTAATGCTGCTCATTTAAATCAAAGACGAAACAAAACTAATATGCACGCCAGCCTTCTGATTACGATGTAGTTTCATACAGTGTTAAACTAATTAACTAATTGGGCTAAATGTAACCTGCAGTACCTCAGTAACTGCTAGAAAAATTACCTTTTAATATGTTGATGGAGGAGACCATAAATGTACATGTTTGCATGTAGTTAGAGGATAAATATTATAGCGTTTTTATTCCAGGTATTTTTAGTTCAGCATCATCGTCTCATGTTTCAAAGTTTTGCTGTTAATTGAATTTTCAGTAGTAGAGGCAAAGCATCCACAATGTTCAGCATTTACAGAGTTTTCCCATTGATCTGATGGACGTCAAAGTCCTTCTAGACCAGGGGTGGGCAATTAAGTTTCCCAGTGGGCCACATGCAAACCTGGGACAGTTATGGATACTATTGGTTGCTATTTTGCTTTTAGTTAAATGTTACATGTGCAGATTTTAATTTTGTTTTTTGTTTTTTTTTGTTCAGGGAAAGAAATCTAGTCAGTTTTGCGGATTGACCAAGTGCATTAAAGTCAGGTTCAATGTCTGTGGTGCAAATGTGAAGGGCAGCGGACAGGAGATTGTCACTGAGGGAGCATCTGGGTCTGGATTTGCTTGTTCAGATATGACAGTAGAACCGAAGAGAAACGACATCTTCTGAGCACGCCTCCTTATGTATGGAAAGTTCTCCTCTTTGAGAGAAGCATAAACATCCAGCAGTGATACTGACTTGAAGTGCTCTGCAGGAGTGAATCAGCCTGGTGAACATCACCGGATGTTTTTATCCACACTGCAAGTAGAGGGAGATAAAATAATTTGTATTTCACTCTCAGCTGTTTTGAAGTCTTCAAATCCCACATGATGGTGTGGCTTCTTTCACTGTTGGCATGTGAGTAAGAATGGTTCAGAAAAAACTGAAACTTTCTCATGAAAGCCTTCACCAGACTATATTTCATGTTTAAATTAAGCCCTTGCCTTGCAGTTTGGTATTTAGTTCACTTATTAGTGCAGCAAATTCAAGCTCTGTCCTCCATTTTTCCCACAAAACTGCTTCCAGGTCCCAGACTTTTTGCCCAGACTGAGCTGCCTAACAGCTGTGTGGTAGCCTAAGTCACCATGTTCGGTCTCATGCTCCTCCAAAAGTCTCTGATTACTTGCTCTTGCCCTGATGCAGTTAACTATTTTAGTTACAACATTAACAACATGGTTAATTTTTAGCACTGGCTTACACAACACCACCTGGTGTATAATACAATGCAGAAGTACCAATTTCAGGGTTCTGGGTTCATCCCAGGCACTTTATCTTGGATCTGCTTCAAAACTGATGGCTGTCAAACCTGCTAGTTTGCCCCATGTCAGCCCCAGACTATCCAATCATGCAGTTACCTCTGTGAACAAATCCCTCGCAGTTGTAGTCCCCTTCGTTGAGTGCAGCTGGCAGCTCCTCTATAATCTCAAACTCCTGTGTTATCCCATGGACAAATGTGTGTAACTGGGCTGTGTTGTGGAGCTTCTATCCAGAGCCAAGGAGTAAAAGATAAAATAGTCCACTCTGTTTTTCAGGTGATGTTCTGGATCCTGCAGTGACTTTGATTTGTCTTGGTACAGTTTGCCTGCAGAGGGCCAACATTCTCAGGCCATATTAGCATGGCAGAGTCCACCACAGTCTTTGATAAACTCCCCATTGGAGAATGGCTCTATGTTTTTTTCTTTTCTTTCAGTTTTTGTGTCTGCTCCATGCCTGGATGTGTAAAGCTTCCTTAAAAAGTCCTTGTTGCTTTTGCAACTCTGCTGGCAGAGGTTGTAACTGTATTGTGATTTTCCTCACAAATCAGTGAGCCATTCTCTGACGGGGTTTGGTGTTTGATGGCTGGCATGATGTACACTTATTTATGTTTGATGGCTAATTTCCTACTGGCCTCACTCTTCAGGGATAACCAAAGGGCTGGATGTGGCCCCGCGCTGTGCAGTGCCCAGGTCTGTGCTAGAAGCAGCTCTCCACTTGGCAGCCATCTCAAAATGCCTCGGAGCATTTATTTAGATAGTTATTTTTAAGGTTTTTATGTTTTAAATTTAATTTCAGTGGTCACTGGGATAGAAAAAAATACTTGTATAAAATCATTGTTTAAAGATGAATTAAGAAACTGCTCAACGTTTGCTGGCTTTGCTGCAGGAATGAATATTTTTGCCGTAGTTTTCGATTCAGGATTCTTTGAGTGTCCCTCATAAAGCATTAAAGCACTTTGATTGGTCAGTAAGACCAAAAGAGTGGTGTCAGTCCAGAATGTATCTAATGCACCTCTGGGCGTAAACTTCCAGAATTTTGCCAATAATTTTCTTTTCATGGTTTTACATCCCTGTCAGTGGTTGTCATAGTGACAAGCCCGGTTTGGGGCAGGGTGTCTTTGTGGTGAGATGCACACGCTGAGGAGAGCTGGAGAGATGCAAAGCAGCAGCCAGAGCGCATCTGACTTTTAAAGGAGACTTGTTTCCAGCTCTCATGACATCACGTGTACAGTGCTGGAGAGTTGTCCAACATATTGTATGTGATAAAACCATCGGTCACAAGAGAAATATGTGTATTTCCTGACTGGTTGGCTAGTGTTTTGTGGCGGTTTCTGGTTGTTGCTACGTGAACGCAAAGAGTGTTCTGCACCAAAAATCTCCGTGGCTGACCTGTCTACCTGTCTGCAAACGCTTGCCAACTACTAGCCAAGTAATGGAAAAACTTCAAAATAAAAGTTGTGCCACAGTGGTAAAGCTTTTACTTTGAAAGCCATCAGTCTTCTTTCCATCTTCCATGAAAACTATGGGCAACTGTGACCTCATTATTTAAATTTTGGCTGTGTTTAATATGTTTAATATGAGTGTTCACTATTGTGACAGTAGGTATATACCAGGGGTATTCAATTAAAATTCAAAGAGGTCCGGTCAGACAAAATGTCATTAGGCCGGGGTCCGGAAGTCCAACTATTT
>VUQK01041160.1:0-18941 GCA_015106715.1 Bujurquina vittata
CTCATAGTTTGGGCACAACAACAAAAAAAAAAAAAAAAAAAAGATTGTTAGAGGCACACAAATCAACTCAATAGTGACACTTTTATTTCTGCATAACAGGAAGAATTCACAGTAATAAAATACTGATGGTTTAAGGTGATTGCAGCACTAACTTTCATAAGTAATGAAGTGAAGGTCAGCTGTGGCAGCAGAGTTGCAAAGGTCACAGGTTCACTCCCTGTAGCAGCTATTGTGTCCATACACAGCAGCTATTTGTAATGGCAAAGTGCCCCCCCGAGAACCTGGCTCCTGCATGCTCACGCATTGTGAGGCACCACAATTCAGGGAGTCTGCTTGAAAAGCTGAGCTGTGCCGGGGCCGGAGACATCTGGAGAAGCAGTCAAAACACCGCGGAGCCCGTCATTGTTTTCGTCTTCAGAACGGAACTCGTCAGCATGGGAGAAAGAGCGAGCTATGAACTGCTGCTAAACATAATTTCCGTCTTTAGTTTTCTAAACAGGATGCCGGAGCCTGAACGCTGCTTTGAGACCCACACCACTTGTTCTCTGCCTCCGAATGGGCAACCACATGTTGGTCTCTTTTCACCCTTAAACTCCCGCGGAGCCTCTGGATATCAACATTTTGCTGCCCTTCATGGCGATTATGTTGTGGCTTCTTCTCCTGCAGGTCACCAGCAGCTTCGCAGGGTCATCGGGGGCCGATCATGAAACGCTGTGCATCTCCAACACCTGCTTCACCGCACACATGAAGAACATGACGTTTAACAAGGCCAAGAGAGACTGTGAGAAGAGGGGAGGATATCTGATGACAATAAGAGACCGTCAAGAAGAGGATGTGCTGCGCTCGCTTCTCTCTTTAATAGACGGTCCAAGCCGGGAGACGGGGATGAAATTTTGGATCGGATTAAAACTGAAAGAAACCGACTGCGTTTTTGCTGACAAGACTCTCCGAGGGTTTAAGTGGGTATCCGGAGAAGAGGAGTCCCACTACTCCAACTGGAAAGAAGAACCTACCTCCACATGCGTAGCAGAGCGATGTGTACACGTTGATTACGACTTTTCAGGTGAGAGTCACCTGAAGTGGACGGCCGCGCCTTGCAAGACATACAAGGCTTTTTATGCATGTACGTTTTATTTTAAGGGGATGTGCAAACCTTTGGCTCTGCTCGGGTCTGGACAAATAACTTACAGTGCACCTTTCTCACAACACCCGTCGAGAAGTCAAATGGAGGCATTTCCACACGGAACATTTGCTAAAATCCAATGTGGCGATAAGCAGGAGCATTCGTCTTGGTGCACAGCTGTCGACCGCGTCTACAGGTGGACCAACCTGGGCCCCTTTTGCAAAACAGGAAAGCGCAGTTGTGAAATCAGCCGCGGTGGGTGTGAACATCTGTGCCATCAGGATGCAGATGAAGTTCGATGCTCTTGCAGAGAAGGTTATGAACTGGAAAAGGATGGCCTCGGCTGCAGGATAAGAGACCTGTGCGGGCCTGACACCTGCGAGCATCAGTGTGTGATGAGCCAGTCGGGCTATTTCTGCAAATGTCCAGAAGGCTTCGAGCTACATGAAAACCAGCACAACTGCTCCGACATTAACGAGTGCCAATCACAGGCCTGCAAGGACGGCCTGTGCATAAACACTCGGGGCAGCTACATGTGTGCCTGTAAAGGCGGCTATGAAATGGTTGATGACCGATGTAGGGACGTCGACGAGTGCACGCAAAGAAAATGCGAGCACATCTGCACGAACACCATCGGCTCGTTCTCTTGTTCCTGCAAGGACGGCTTTGCTTTATCCAAAGATGGTCATTCCTGTGAAGACATCAATGAATGTGTGAATAGCAGCTGTTCGCCGGCTGAGTTCGAATGTGTAAATACCGTCGGGAGCTTCACGTGCACCCACCTGAAGAACTTCCCCCCGGAAGACGACGGAGCCACTCGTGCTCCACGCGTGACCTTCACACCGTCTACCTCATCAGATGACGCAACTGACGAGGAAACGCAAGAAAACTTCACAGAGTCTTTAACCAGAACTACAGTTGAGCTGCAGCACCAGTCCCCGCGGACAGATCCGCCGAGTCCGGGCCCGGCGAACGCCACGAACGAGGATCAGCCGAGCAACACGACCGTGACCACAACTTTTGCAAGGACCATCAATTCCAGGGTGATGATCTGCGTGCTCGGGTCGGTCATTCCTCTCGTCGTGTTGGTCGCTGTGACTCTGTTTATTGCAATTTATCGCTGCAGCCGCTCGAAGAAGGAAGTGAAGAAGAACGCCACCGCGGACGGCTACTGCTGGGTGTCCTCTGGGCTGGACCCACGTTTAGAGAAACTATACGAGTCCATTTTGACTGATGACCCATGACCTTTTAGTGACACAAAAGACTCTGAAGATTTATTAGGTTTATTTATGCAGTTCTTGCAATCTCTTGTGATTACGCTACATACGAAAACACAAATCACAAACTTCCCTGTCCTGTGTTTGTATAAGAGTAGAGTCAAGATGAGAAAAAAATAGAAGAGTAAATGGCTGTCGAGTGGATCTGTGGGAGGAGGCGATGTAAATATTTGTACCTGAGAGAAAACTGAACATGTAAGGTTAAGATCAGATACTTTTGTGTCTTTGTTTGAGGAATGTGTATATAATGCTGTTATTACCTCTTGGCCTGAAAACTGAGGCTGGTTAATACCACAGAAAATGAACATTAGATTGTTTAATAAAGCAAAATGTACTTAAAATATCAAAGTAAAAGTACTTAAGAGTGGCTTCTGTTGCTGTTATATTATTTGCATAATTAGATCATTTTTACTGATGCATTAAAATGTTGGTGGTACTTGTACTGTTGTCTGAGTTGGTGTAGAACTTTATCAAAAAGTAAAAAGTACAGTAACGTATATACTCCAGAGTATACCTCACAGCTGTACTGAAAAACTTAAAGGTACTTTTTGAAAAAAAAATGCTTGTTTAAAAAAAAAGCTTTAAAGCTTCTGCAGTAAAATGAACACAAATGCTGGTTGGAGTGAACGGCACTTAAATTTTAAGGAGAACTTCTGCCACCTAGTGGTAACGTTTTTTTACAAAAAGTACCTTTAAGTGAACATATTCGTTTATGTCGGAGCCATATTTTGTACACCAGCAGAGTCATGTTGATACCTTCCATATCAAAGTATAACATCATGTACATTGTGTAAAAATATCATCCTGAATTTTGACTAAAAATACTGTAAATAAACTGTTTTTGAGTAGAAATATTTGGACTATGTTATCTGTTACATCACTCTGTGGGTCACCTGTGTGGGAGTTATAAACCCCCCCTTTACCGCTGTCCTCATGCCACACACACACACACACACACACACACACACACACACACACCGCAGCTGCCCAAACATTACTGCTAATTACCAAAACATTTTTTTTATGTTACATTAATAGTTAAACCGGCAGTTTGTGAAAGCTCTTTAATCAATATTATATTTCAATGCAAAATATAATTGTTGTTGTCATCTATGGTAAACAAGAGTAAAGCACATTCCGATGTTTATTTTTAAAATGCCAAATTACAGATATTCACCTGGATACCTGGAATGTTATGGCTCAAATTTGGGTATAAAAACATGAATTCACCATTATTTGCCTAATAAATAATATAATTTTTAGTTTTGACAGGTTTCTGAAGTATTTATACTTCTATAATATTGTTTTTATGACAGGTGGTCTAATAAATGCGTATTTAAGGATCTCGTGCGTCCAGCATTCCTCTGGTTGTTGCTTCAGGAAAAACAAAGTACTTGGGCTTTATCTCATTTCCTCCTGGAGGGACCCCGTGTCCGGAGTGGACTACAGGCTGGAAATTCCCCACAACTGAGAGTCAGCTTACATTTTTAGTAGCACGGCACGAGACAGCATGGCCTGCTTGCAAACGAGAGCGCCTGTGCTGATAATGAGCATTATTATTCTGATGGTTTCACTGATGGTTGCTGAAGGATCCGGCCACTGCGAGGCTGTTTGCACTGACGATGACAAAAACGACTGCATAACTCTCAACCAGGACAAAGTGGATTTTAAAACAGCTCAACACAACTGCCACGCCTTCAAAGGAGAACTTCTGGAGTTTCAGTCTAAGACCGATAAGAGCTTGTTTGACATTTTGAGTCGGGGCTTGTTTGGAAACTACTGGATCGGGCTGCATTTACCTGCTGGCGCCTGCAGCAACCTCTCAGCTCCACTGAGAGGCTACAAGTGGGCGTCTGGGGAGAAGGGCGGCAGCTTTATTCCATCCTGGGATAAAAGCGTTGAACTCTGCTCTCCGCGTTGCGTGGCACTTTCAAGTGACCTAAAGTGGACAGAGCGACTGTGCTCGGATGTAACTGATGGGTTTCTGTGCAAGACTAAGCTCCAGGATGCATGCCGGGGACAAGAAGTATCACAGCCAATAGTTTTCCAGAGTTCTAAAGGCTGTTCAAGGGGGCCTTGTGAGCATGACTGCAAGACTGTACGGGGGGGTTACACGTGCACTTGCTTTCATCAATACATCCCAGACAGCAAAAACCCCAAGATGTGCAAGCTGCACTGTGCACAACAGAGATGCCCCGCTTTAAACGAGATGGGCTACGACCTCTGTCCTGAAGGCTTTCTAAAGGCTGAGTCGGATAAAGGTCCCGTTTGCGAGGACGATGATGAATGTGTCACGAGGCCTGACATCAATTGTGACTGTAAGAACACTTATGGGAGCTTTGAGTGCTCTTGTAGGCAAGGATTTGTTCTGGAAGATGAAGTCAGATGCATCAAAGCTAAGGACAGCGAAGACGTGGCCATCACAACGCCTGCTGTTGTAGCATTTGTCAAACCACCCGCCAAAAACCACACGCTGAAGGCGGCCTCGGCTCCTGCAGCCCGCTTTCTGTGGATCTGGATCGTGGCTGCTGTGGCTGTTGTCCTTTCTATTTTTACGATCAGGTTTTGTGTAGTTAAGCGTCAGCGGCAAAGAGAGAATTTTAATCATCAGTCTTCCGTTAATGTTCCTGTGGACAACACTGGCTGTTAAATATGGTCCCAAAATGCCTGGTTGCCCTGACTCTTTACAGTTTACAGTAAACTTATTCTGTGCCGTCTCTGACTCTGCAGTGCAGATTATGAGATTATGAACCATCTCCTTTAAGCAGTTAGCTGTTATTTTCATTTTTTTTTTTTTTGTTTTAACTCAGTGGGCATTTCGATGGTGAATCTTCTAAGATCGTTTTTTTAGCGAGGCACACCTCACATCACTGAAAAGCTCTAAATCAGACCAGGTTATGCAGGTTTTAGACGTGTCCCTGATCCAACACACCTGAATCTAATGCCTGAATTACCTCCTCAGTATGCAGTCAAGTTCTCCAGAGTCCTCCTAATGACCTCTAAGTGTGACTCAGGTGTGTTGGATCAGGAACACATCTAAGAACCTGCAGGCCCTCGAGGCCTGGAGTTTTGAGTCAAGGTAGCTCAAACTCACACCTCCAGTTTGCTAACCGTCAGCTCCAGTCAGGCTTTCTTTATTAGCCTCAGAACTCATCAGCCTGCCGTGGCTCATGTGTTCCATATAGTCAAAAATTATGCTTGAATTTGTGTTTTCAGTCAAAATAGATGCGCTTGGTCATAATTGTGAATTTGATGAACAGCCATATTTATACATAAATGCAGATATCTGCATGTTTCATACTGTGGAAAACACAAAACCTGAGTTCATTATTGTGCCTGAAAAATGTCAGAAGCTATCGTTTCACGAGGTTTACACGGTGTTGTGTTACTAATCTAAATAAACCCTAAAGTGTGGTTAATGTAGCAGGATGTAAAATGATGCAGAGTAGTCACAAAGTAACCACACGCTGACCCTTTTCTATAATTGTTAATATCTGTTCATTTAGCTGTTTGTAAAATGAGAGTTGAAGGTGTGACATGTATGGTTTTATTTCAGTTTGAAGTATTTTTATGGTCATTCATGAGCCGTCTTTGGAGTTCAAGTAGGAATGAAGTCAGACTTGCTCTTGTAGCGCCACCTACTGTCCTCCAGAACAAAGTGCTGAGGAGCTTCAGAACTGCAGCGTCTCGATTTCACAAACTACTGAAATGAGCTGCTGGGAGCTTTAATTGTAATTCAGGAAATTACAGCTTGTTCCAACAGTGGGAAACTTTTGGAAAAGGTATTAAAATTATTGAATAAATGACTCAGAGCTGTAGTTTCTAATTGTATAATTTCATTATTAACACCTGTGTTCAAATATGAAAATATGTTGAATCCCTTCAATGATTTTTTTAATCACTGATCATAAATATGAGTAATAAATTCACCAGAACTGCTTTCTATCACTTAAAAATATATTTAAAAATGTGGAAATTTCTCATCTCACACCGACTCTGAGAAAATGGTTCATACATTCATATGAAGTAGGTTAGACTACGGTAATCTGACTACTGTAATCTGACTACTGTATGCAGGATTATCCAAATCCGCAGCAGGACGACTTCAGCTTGTCCAGAATGCAGCAGCCAGAGTTCTTACAAGCACACGGAAATTTGACCATATTAGATCTCAGTCTGCCGAGAGTGCTTTCAGTTACTGCAGCTCAGGTCATCTACGCATTGGGAGGTTGGTAGTTTAATCCCTGGCTGCTCCAGTCTGCATGCCGAAGTATCCTTGAGCAAGTGCTCCAAGTAGAAAAGCCGACACATAGTAACTGTGTGTGTGTGTATGGCTGTTTACGCTCCCTGGCCACATTATTAGGTACACTGCATGTTAACACAAATGCCTAAAGAGCCAATCAAATGTCAGCCACTAAATGCATTTATGCATGCAGGCATGGTTCAAACTGAGCACCAGGATGTGGAATAAAGGTGGTTTAAGTGACTCTGAACATGGCGTGGTTGCTGGTTCCACACAGGCTGGTTTGAGTTCAGAAACTGCTGATCTACTGGGATTTCCCCACATAACCATCTGTAGAGTTTACAGGGGAAAAAGAGAAAGTATCCAGTCAGCAGCAAAAAAGAAAAAACATGGTTGATACCAGAGGTCAGAGGGGAATGGCCAGACTGCTGTCGATAGGAAGGCAACAGAAACTCAAACACCCACTCGTTACAACCGAGATATGCAGAAGAGCATCTCTGAACGCACAACGTACAGAAACTGTGAAGCCGACACCAGGTGCCACTCCTGTCAGTTAGGAACAGGAAACGGAGACTATAGTTTGCACAGGCTCAACAAAATTGGACAACAGAAGAGTGAACAAACGTTGCCTGAGCTGATGAGTCTCCATTTCTGCTGCAACACTTGGAGGGTAGGGTCAAAATTTGGGGGAAAGAGCATTAAAGTGTGAATGCATCCTGTCTCGTATAGGCTGGTGCTGGTGGTGTAATGGTGTGGATATTTTCCTGGCACAATTTGAGCCTCTTAGTACCAACAGTTCAAACTACGTAAACGCCACAACCTACCTGAGTATTGTTGCTGGGCATGTCCATCCCCTGATGACCTCAGTGTACCCATCGTCTGATGCTGCCTCCAGCAGGATGACACAAAGCTCACATCATCTCAAAATGGACCAAAATTTCTGAGGGAGGTTTCCAGCAACTTAAATTAAAGCAGCTCTGAAGGCAAAAGGGGTCCAATCCAGTACCAGCAAGGTGTTCCTAATAAAATGAATGAAACTATTTATTTATCTGTTTATACTGCAAAGCATGTATCTTTTTTGTAAACATCCTTTTAACATGTGACCTCATCTTGACCCTAAGTTGAGTCCAACAAAAAGGTGCAATCTGCATTTATAGCAGGTGATTTCCAGTAAAGTTTGGCTCTGTTCAGCCGGTAGCAACAATCAGAGTCATACTGAAGATAACATGTTTCAGACTTTCATCTGCTCTGCCATCTGACTAATCTCTGAACTTCACAGCGCTCACTTCCTGTTTCACGTTACAACAACAGTGCTGGTGACAGAAACAATTTTATCCTCATATTCAACACGCTGTATCAGAGACTCTTATTGCTTTACTGACTCATACAAAAGGCACACCTCCATACTCTTCTGTTCACTTTGCTTTGGAAACAGGAAATGTAAATGGACCTGCAGAACCATTTTCAAACTGGATCTTTGATCACCTTCAGTGCATGCCCTTTAAACATAAAGACAGGTGACAAATTAAAGGAAACACCTGACCCCTGACCCCCACAGTGAGGGGATCTGGTTGCTCTGGGGTGCAATTTGCTGTCATGGTTTAGGTCCACCTCTCTTCTTAGAAAGGAAGATGATTCATAAATAATGCAAAGTTGTTCTAAAGGGACCACCTTTATTTTATAATTAACCATTACTATCCAGCATGGCACTGATGCATTGCACATTTTGTACTCCTCCTCCACCACCAACTTCAAAACACCAAATGAAGCAATGCTTTTTGGCATTAGTGCAAAATGGTGCGTTACAGGTGCACTCATCTGTCACTCCTCGAGGCAATGCTGTTTTCTTGCCAAACCCTGCTCAGGCCCAATTACATAACTATGCATACTCAGCCATATGCACATAGACGAGCCCGCGTTCTAAGATGAAAATAAGCGTGCGTGCGTGTGCGACCAAGCAAGAGCAAATGCGAAAGAAGTAATTCTGATAAAACTGGGATTACAAACCTTTCCCAGCCAGCACCGGTTGTAGCCGACATGAGCTCGCCTCTACCAGCAAATACGGGTCCTACATCAGCCAATCACAGCAGGAGGAGTTCACCTGTTTGGGAGGGCAGGAAAGTGTACTTATCTCGTTTCATGGATGGCAAAAAAAAAAAAAGTCCTGAGATAATTTTATTTCATGCATTTTCATGACAAATGTATTAGTAGCCATCTATATTATCACATTTATTATTACATGTCTGCTTTGGTCTTTTTAGCTATGCGCTGCACTATGCAGCTCATTGTTAAAAATTACATTATTCTGATTTTTATTCAGCAAAATCTCAGAGTTTCGAAAGTAACGCGTCCAAACAGCTTGTTGATCAAACGCCAGATGATGAAATGTTGAAGGGGGCGAGGCTGAAATTTTTACCCGAGTAAAGCCTCACAGGCAAGAATACCTTATTAAACTGTGTAAAATCTGCTTTATTTTAACTTCGTAGCTCTCCTCCGACCTCAAATATATACATAACTGTAATGTGATATACATTAACTGAGGTAGCTAGTTTATTTCTGATGGTGCGGAGTGTGAATCTGATCCTGGAAGGCAAATTTAGGGTCAAACAAAAATAAATAAACAATTAGCTTTACGTGAGTGACGTTCATCAATGTAAAACGCAAAGGGGCGGGGTTCTCCTGCAGTTGTCCAATCAGAAAGTAGGCGGCAGCCCTCAGCAGCGTGTCATTGGGTCAAAGTTTCTCTTGGGTTGTACTTATAAATAATAACAACATGTAGGCTAGCATGAGGGCAGGTTACCTGTCAGAGAGGCGGCGCATTTCCGCACCCAGATAAAAACAGTCTTAACTTGTTTGTTCGCTAGAAAAGACGCCCAGGTACGGCCAGGTAGAAGCAAGCGCAGCAGCGGCAGCAGCATGTCGGTCGACAGCGTGTTTAGGACCCGGTCTCTCGGCGTGGCCGCCGTGGGTCTCCCTGATCAATACGCCGATGGCAAAGCAGCGAAAGTGTGGCAGCTGTACATCGGAGACACGAAGAGCAGGACGGAGGAGTACAAAAGCTGGGTGGTGTCCCTGCTGAAGCAGCACGGGGTGCGGAGGGTGCTGGATGTAGCCTGCGGAACAGGGTAACGTCAGGGCGACTCAGCAGTTTCACAGTGACACGTCTGAGCTCAGCCTCGCCAAACTCCGCTTAAAAACCCTTCGATTTAATACACACACACGAATATTAGCGAGTATAAAACCATAAGCCAATTATTTATACAGGTTTTAAACGTCCACGACGAAATCTTTAATACGGCTTTATAAAAAAATTGTAATGGGTAGAATTTCATTAAATATGTCCTATGGTTAAAGAAGTCTGTATTCTTAATAGTACCAGACTGATGACGTGCTCATTAAGGTTGAATTATTGCTGTCCAGATTTGTGAATAGGTGTGACTATAAGTGTGCAATTCACAATGATTGTGCAGCTTTACAGCAGACTTGTGTGGGAGGAGATGACAGTGTATACGTGTAATGTGCTACAAAGAGCAATGCAGCTTGCATAATTCATTAGAGAGAAGCGTTTTTAAATGCCTGCTTTGTTCCTATCTTTGACTTTTGTGGAATTTAAACTCACTGACCCTTTTTAACTCTGGACAAAATCCGGATTAGGCCTCAGAGCAATGAATGAAAGTGCAGAGCTGCACCTGTTCCTGTGCCAGAGGTGGGCCCAGCGGGTTTACTCATGAGGGTTTAATGGGATTTCATGCTACAAGTGTGACACGGCTGAGACAAGAGCTTGAAGAAGCTCGTGTTGTCCTGCAGGCCCATTTAAATGTCCCATTTCCAAAACAAAGTGAACAGAAGAGGAGTGTGATTTTTTTGTAAAGCTGGGATCCACTTGTGTTTTCGGTGGGTGATGAGCTGGTGGGGGGTAGTTGTTTATTTCCCCTGACAGTCTGTCTCTGCTCTCAGGCAGCATCAAGGCCACCGCCTGAACACAAACACGGAGACCGCACACTTCACCTCAGCTCAGGAGATGCTTTCTGATGATTTATTTGATCATTTGACGTTAATCTTGAATTTCTGTTCTTTTTTTCTTTGCTCATTATTTAGCAGCCACTGATAAACATTGCAGAGCTCATTTACATCTCAGTAATAAGCACGATAAAGCTCCTTATTTCGAGGAGCACAGACTGACTTCCTGCAGTTTGCAGCACACCAGCACACTGGCTTTGACCTCATTCCCCAGTAGTAGTGCGCCTCAGTAGCACAGCCATCTCCAAGTAAACACACTCCTCATGGATCGAGGTCACAGATAGCTATTTTTGGCAGTCTGAGTGTGTTTGGGGTGCTTTCGTTTTCTGACAGAGGAGAAGCTGTAGGCTGGGAGTTGTTATCATCTTGGGCTGAACCTATGAGGGATTTTTTCTTCTTATACTTCAGGCTGCCAGAGGTTGTAGCAGGAGGTCTTATACCTAGCTGCAGAATGAACAGGCATACAGACAAATTAAAGGAAAACCGCGTATCCCTGACCCTACAGCGAGGGTTCTGCTGGCTCTGTGCTGCTGTGGGTGTATTATATATCCTGTGGGTGTATTATATATGGTGTGGCCTTCACAGTCACCAGATCTCAACATGACTGAACCCCATGAGGAGTTATCCTTTGGGGGAATGGTGTTCATCCCTCCTGTAGAGTCCAGAGATGTTGGGAATCAATGAGATGAAATGTGACAGACATGAAGTGGGAAAAAAATACTATTGGTCTAGGACTAGGTTTAATCCAAGTCTGTTGTTTTTTTCCTTTTAATATGTCACCTTTTTTAAAATTTAGGTATTTATTAATTTTGCTGTTTTATATTATCTTGCTGTTACCCAGTAGTTGTTAATAATTGCAGCATCACTATCCATTGAATCGCACCCCCCCTGCACTTGAAGCACATCTATATTCTTTATTAATCAGTCATAAATTGTGGTTTGACCCCCGATCGTGTTCTTTATGCCAGGTTTTTGAAGCGGTAGGAGCCTCTGGCTACTGTACAGATCACCTCTTTTAGCCGTAAAAATGTCATATTTCCTGTCTGTCGTGTGATGCAATGCTTACTGATGAAGCGTTTGTGTTTGCTGTGAACATGCTCTTGCTCAGCCGTGGCCAAACTGGTTTGATGGGAAAATGAAGGCAGCAGAGACTACACTCAAATCAAGAACACCTCTGCTGCACTAACCCGTGTTCCCAGCAGGTTTTATGTATTCATGGATTTTGTTTTCTAGGATTGACTCCATCATGTTGGTGGAGGAAGGGTTTAATTTGGTGAGTGTGGATGCCAGCGACAAAATGCTCAAGTATGCACTGAAGTCAAGATGGGAGAGAAGAAAAGAACCAGCTTTTGACCAGTGGGGTACGAAAATTTACATTAAAAATATATTTAATCAGTGATTTCCACAGATTTCTGTTTGTAGCAGGTGTGACAGGAATGAAATAATCCCATTCATATGGTTCTCCTCTGCAAGCATTTTATTTTTGTTTGCGCAGTAATTTATCTGTCACAATCAGCCGTCTCTCCTGTGACTCTCTCATCCTGCAGATTACCACCAGCTTGGACTACAGCTGGAGACGGCGGTCCCTGTTCTGCTCTGCAGTCTGTGAGCTCGGCGCAGCAGCACAAGCTGCAGGTTCTGATCCCTTACAGATCATCAGAGCAGAACAAGGACTGCAGAGTCGAGCTGCAGTACAAGTCGAGTTGGAGTAGGTCCGGTCACGGGATGAGAGGATGAGAGCCTCTCTGGGGTGGTAGCTGAAGGATATTGAGGCCAGAGCTAGCTGGCTAGCAGCAGCTAAATTTAAAAATAAAAATAAGGGGTTTCCTGACTAATAAATAAATCTGCCACACAAATTAACGGGGCAAAAAAGCGAGTTCGGTGTTTCAAGGAATTGGAGACGTTGATGTTAGGATCCTCAGACTGTTATGAAGGGAGAACGACGAGACGCACGCAGCAGAGACTGCATGCTAATGCAGACTCAAGCTTATCAACAGAACATCACCAGAATCGAGGTTTTAGGGAGGCTGGATTAAAGCTTAATGTTGAAAAAGCTCCTCAGTCTG
Organism: Bujurquina vittata; assembly: GCA_015106715.1. Classification (NCBI taxonomy): domain Eukaryota; kingdom Metazoa; phylum Chordata; class Actinopteri; order Cichliformes; family Cichlidae; genus Bujurquina; species Bujurquina vittata. The sequence goes on from VUQK01041160.1 coordinate 12,730, forward strand.
ACATTTGTCGTGGACCTTTTTGCAGTAATAAAGTGCAAAGACTGTGTGGTGGTTGTTGTGCGTTGCACTGGCTGTTGCAACTGTGAGTTGCCTCATTTGTTTGGCCTTTCCCTGCGTGTGGCTTGCAGGTGTGTGTCGCAGTTTTTCCTCAGGTGACCTCATGTTCTGCTCTTTTCTGTCTTGTCCTCAGTGATCGAAGAGGCCAACTGGCTGACGTTACCAGAAGACATTCAGAAACCGGGAGGCGGCTTCGACGCCGTTATCTGCCTCGGCAACTCGTTTGCTCACTTGCCAGACTTTAAAGGTACACGAATAATAAAAGTATTGTTACTGTGAATATGCTGAGTGAGATTAACGGCTTTTCCTCTGGACCGGTCTGAGAATCAAATTCTGCCTGGATTTGGCAAATGTCAGCATCAGAGTGTAAGTTAACACCAGGCTCATACAGCTCTGAGCACACCTAACGATGATGTTGCAGTTCCTTGAGATGCCCTTTCACCTCACTGCAGCAAGGTGAGGAGGCGTAGGGCAAGCCCATACAGCCTCTGTGCCTTAGGAACGCCTTTGAATGGTAACGTGACTCATTCAAATGGTAATATTGTTGCACACGCCTTCGCCCTCCAGTTTGTTACCATGTGTTTTGTTGCCAACTCGACCTCTTATTCAAAGACTGACCTGCTGACTGCACTCCAACTTATTGTTGTTGCTCTTAGGGGACCAAAGTGACCAAAAGTTGGCCCTTCGCAACATTGCCAGCATGGTCAGACCAGGCGGGATTCTCATCATCGACCACCGCAACTACGACTACATCCTGGAGACCGGGCGTGCTCCACAAGGCAAGAACATCTACTACAAGGTACTAAAGTTAGACTGATCCTGGATTTACTGCACTGATTGTTCTTTTTTACAACATGATTGCATAAAAATGTGACTACAGAGCATCTAGTCTCATTTAGACAGCGCGGATTCCTGTTTCGAAGGACTGTCACTGTATTTATGTTTCAAAGCTTGAGGTGCGGCTGGGTTTAAAACTTAGAAACATCACTCAGCTGACAGACAACTGTGTGAGGCTTACAAGCTCAGCTTGTCCAGAGAAACGTCCAATAAAGATAATTATGAGAAGACGGCTGCGTCCTCAAAGCTGACAGAAACGTTGAAGCCTCTGGTGCGTTCGTGTTCCTCAATTTCTCTTTCTGAATCAGCAAAAAAAAAGTTTTCTTTTTGCATCATCAGTATTCATGTGTAGCATAATTTTAAGCTCCGCTTTTAAAATCCCACGATGTACTTTGCAGCCTCCGGGCTCATGGCAACACCAGTTTTTAATTAGAGATACACCGATCGACCGACTGGGACTGGAATCAATTTTGAGCATTGTTGATCGCATTTCTCAGTAAATTCTTTAGAATGAGCTAAAATAGCTAAATTCACTAAATGTTTTCTTTAACACACCCCAAAAGGAGCGACTGAGTAGAGAAAACCTTCCAGAGGTCAGACCTCAGAGCCGTTTTCTTTCTGCAGGCTGTCGGTCTTTAAAAACAAAATTGTGTCGGCTCCTCTTTTCAGGCCCAGAAGCTCCACTGCCCTCCATAAGCCTTGGAGCAGGGAGGCCGCTCTCTTCATTTTTGCTGTTTCGAGACAGAAGATCAACAGCTCAGCTTTTTGTCCGGGTGCTGTCTTCTGAGCTGTGCGTCAGATCCGGATGCAAATGCCTGGAAACAAAAGCTGGGATGTTGATCTTTTGTCTCATATTCAAACTTTTCTTTTCAAACCTTTTCAGTCTACAGCAGAGATAAAGGGATTTTAGGGGGGGGAGTGTACACCCATCTTCTACAGTGTGTATGATTTCCTCACACTGCCAGTGAGGTGCAGACCTTCGACAGCGTACGTCTTTATCTCGAACATCAGCCTTATTTTTTCATACAGAATATGTTTGATTTATTTCTTAACCCCCCCCAAAAAAAGAGAAACTCGAGCTTGAGGCTATTCGTCAGCCATCAGTATGAATAGCACAAAGAATCCTGTTTTTAATCTGAACTCTCTGCACAATCTGCTCCTTTATTGCTTTGTGGAACAGACAGTGTTGTTTAAAGACGGGTTAGTTGCGCCGTCCGTGGCAGCAGCTGGCTTTGAGAGCTAAATCCCCACGCAGAGCCTGACGGATATTGTGAGATTTCCACTAAAACTGGTGCAGCAGGAACAGAAGGAAATGTGTTTGTGTTTTTAGGTTTTTTTGGCAAATGGGGTGAAAAATGGATGAAGTCAGGAATAATGAGAAAAAATCCCTTTAGGAAGATTGGGGGGGGGGGGGGATGAAAGGACATGTAGCATCTAGTGTGCATTTTAAATGGATGTTTATCTGTACTGAATGTGTGCACGAGTTCCTGTGATAGTTTTTTTTCTTTCTTTTCTGTCTCATCCACATTTTTCTGTTTAAATAAAATCTGGTGTTCGTGTATTTCAGATAACCAGGCGTGCATTTTTATTACCCCGACATAAACTCAGATATGAGATATATGAAAGACACAGCAGCAGGTTGTGAGTGCAGGGAGCCAGATTTGATTCACAATGTTTGCATTAAAAACACGTTCCATATTCTTTGATCCAGCCGGAGCAGGAAGCATCCAGCTGGAAGGCCTCAGCATAAATACTAAGTCCACATTTGGAAGCTGGAGAAAATCACACCTCCTGATGCTTTTATAATCTCACTCTGCTCTGGTGTGTGTGTGTGTGTGTGTGTGTGTGTGTGTGTGTGTGTGTTTTGCAGAGCGACCTAACTCAGGACATCACCACCTCAGTGTTGTGGGTCAACAATAAGCCTCATATGATCACTCTTGACTACACCATCCAAGTGCCGCAGGCCACCCTGCAGAGTGTGCCTGAGGTCAGGTAGGCTGTACAGATCGTGACAGGAGTCTGTGAGATCGCACCAATACATGTTCTACTTTTAGACAAGATCCAGTCTAATTAGTAGATTTGGGCAATATACGATCAATTTGTCATAATCTACAATTTCATGTCTTGCATGAATTAAATGTAGCCTTAACTGAGCTTTAATATGCCTGGGTGCTTTAACCTCACTGTGGGAATCCTCTCTGGCTGTTTTATCTAAAATACAAAGTTTTTATTGTAAGTAGGACAAAAATTTCAGCTACAAAATTGCTGCGAGAAAAAAATGGCGGATTCACGAAATTGGTCAGCCAGAAGTCCATGCCCTTATTTAGCAATTCCACAGCAAATACTGTGACGTAATACACAAGAAAACGTAAGAGTGAACAGAGAAAACTGAACAGACTAAAAAAATGACCTAAAAACAATATAAAGATATCTACGCAGCACCGGGAGAGAATACATTTAAATTTCCTGCACTCCTACACACTCAAAGTACACAACAAAATTTATTTAAGGGCTAAAAAAGTGGATTTAAATGTGTAAAATGTGCACGTTCTTCCTCCGCCGCCGTCTCAGTTAAAGTTTGATCTGCTGGACTTTAAACGGCAATTATTACTGTGTGTGTGTGTGTGTGTGTGAGCAGGACTGCAGACGACCAATGACAAATCATCTTTTCACTGCCTCCAAACATACTCATGGAGATTAATAATAAATGGCTCTGTAATGGCTGCTGTCAAACATACGATTGAATTCTACGCCTTTACAACAAACAGCTTCTGTTTAAACTCGAACCTCCATTATTGACGACAGTGGTTTGTGTCAACTTTGCATTCACGTGATTGTGTCAGTTTTTGTAATCGTCCTTCATTCAGATGAGTGTGTGGACTCCTTCATCCATAAAGTGTTCATTGAATGTTTTTTGCATTTGATGGCGTTTATGTGGGTTTTTTCCCTCCTTCACGGTCGAGGTCACTCGGCTCCATCCTCAGAAACTATAGACACAATAAAACTAGTATTACACTCCTGAACTCAAGGATGATCCTGTCATATCAGAGCAGAGCTATTATAGCTAACAAAAACTCAACTTTTATATTTTTAAGTGAGCTGAAGTGAGAAAATGTAACGTTGAAATCTAAGGAATGAAGCAAAATGACAGTAACTTTGTTTGTGCTCTGCAGTAAATTCCGCCTGTCCTACTACCCTCACTGCCTGGAGAGCTTCACAGGTCTGCTGAACGAGGCCTTCGGCGGCAACATGGAGCACAGTGTTTACGGGGATTTCAAGACGTACGTGCCGGGCCAGCCTCAGGCTCCGTGCTACTTCATCCACGTGTGCAAGAAGAAGGCCTGAGAGGACGCCCGAGAACCACCCTGATGCTGATGTGCACACGCTGCTTGGGAAACAAACGGCTTCCAGATTACAGCAAAATTCTCTTTAGTTTTGGGGTTTTTTATATATATTTTATCTTTCTCTAAAAAACCAAAGCAACACATTTTGTCACGTAGATACTAAAATCATCCATGCGCTGACAATGAAGTGTCTTTTTCTAAAAAAATGTTGCTTTAGAGCAGCAGCAGATTTATTTTCCCTCTGGCTTTAAAAGAAAAGTGCTATAAAGAGTTTTATCTTTGCCTTATAAGCATTTGAGCTGCTGAGACTCATTTGTTCGCGTGCTTGACTTAAAACAAAGTTCGTTCTTGTTTGAAAAGCTACATGTTTCACGATTTTCTTTTTTTTTTTTTTTAAAATGTACTGAAAACGTGTCGGACCACCCGCGTCTTTTAGGTTCCCTCCGATGTGCTTTTATGCTTTCGCCTTCTCGGACTCCTCGCTGCATCTCTGAACGTGTTGCGAGATGGTGCTGTACATTAGTGATGTTCTTCCTCTTTGTTGCCAAGAACGTACAAATATAGATTCTTATTAGATGATTGTATTTTGTAAGTTTACGACTTAAAAACACAGATGAAGCACGAGCTTCATTTATTTTTAAGTTTATTTTCAACCTGAAATGAAAATATATCATTTTGGCCTGCTGCCTTTCTTCAGGTTGAAGCCAATCTTTGACACGCACAGCGTGTTAATAAAAACTGTGAACCAGCCTGACGCCTAAAAAAAGGCTAATACAGGTGGAGCTTACCTGCCATTAAGATCAAATTTCTTTGACTTTGACCTCCTCAATAAAAGCAAGAGATCAAAACCTGCCATATTTGAGACTTTGCCTTTACTGTAGTAATTTAAGCTTTGTGGAAAGTCACCAGAGAGCCTTTAAATTGTGCAGTAGGCCAGCACTGAGCATCAGCTGCCATAAAATGACAATAAAAACTGAAGCCCTTGTTGAATGAACCGCATCATCAAACAGAACGGTGGCATTGAATCGATTATTAATGAATGCGTAACTGTCTAATGAACCAAAGATGTTTAAAAGAGATTCTTCTCTTTTGTACAATTAAAAAATAAAAAGAACTGCACAATAAGCAATGGAAGAATTATTCACACTGCTGTATTATCCTGGCCTAAAGTTTTTTGCAAAATTATCAACATCATTTTTCACTTGAATGAAAACGTTGGTTCTGCCACAGCGAACTCGACTCTCCTCACGTCTCTGCCTCAGCGCACCGAGATATTCTGGTGTAAGAAAATGTAATCACGTTTAAGTTTCCAGTTCTTTTAAGAGAAAGTGTAAAACATGTTGTAAAATTTATTTCCTGTATGATTGTTGAAATCTGTTGCATGAAATAAAAATGTTTGAAATTGGACCCTTCGTTGCTGTGTACGCAGTAATGTTAGGACGGTGTAAAAATGCAGGTTTGATGTTAGCTAGTGTGACACATTTATAAGCTAAGCTAACTGAATGAATTACAAAGTATAATGGAGGTTGATGGGGTGTAATTAGCATGAATCAGAGGCGATTGCTCTAAGACTGCAAGGGAAGCTCAGCTTCCCCTAAAATGTCAAAAAATAAGTGATCAAATATATACTCTTGTGTGTACATGTCATTGACTAAATAAGCGCTACAACGCGCTCAACTTTTGTTCACAATCAGCTTCTTATCGCTTGTAACGACGCGGCTTTCCTCTCACTCATTCCCGCAGCTTCTCAGTGCTTTCAACAGCGCGGACGCTGAGCGTCCACAGAGTCCGTTAGCGCAGCCTAAAGTGCTGCGAAACGAGACGAGTCATTGGATAAATGCTGGCCTTTGTCCCACCCACGGACGCTCAGCGTCTCTGGGGGTCTATGGGGCAGTGGGCTGGCCTCGGCTGGCCCGGACGCTCAGCTTCTGCATGATGATTGGATGATCTGTCTGAGGCTGAATCCAATCATCA
>VUQK01041161.1:0-17513 GCA_015106715.1 Bujurquina vittata
TTTTTTTGTTTTTACCCATAGGGGGACCCCCTATGACACGGCCCCCCCCCCCCCCCATCGCTGAGGTTCTATCCAGCTCTAAAGTGTTTAGTGGGATTAAATCTATGCTGTAGCTACGTTGTAACTGCAGCGCGAGTTACGCCGTAACCTGATGTGCACCTTCATAGAAGTGTAACTACATATCACACACTGCAATTTGCCCGCTCATTACCACTGCTTCCTCCTATTCCTCCTGTATTTCCAGCTACTTTTTCTGACACCATTTTTTGATTTGACTGGAGGAGAGTGGATCAGTGACACGGATCAAAGAGAGAAACTTCATTGCCAACATTGACACTGGCACTGCAGAGCAACCCAGTATATGTATAAATGCTGACAACGGCGCTGGCCACTTGCGTAGGCTATGTTGAAGGCTCTACACTGAATCAGGGCAGAAGCATAAATTAAAACTTCCTGTCAGGGCTACTGTACCTCTACATTTAGACAAATCCTGTCTGCTTCTCCAATAACCAGTGAGAGGATTGCTGGGAAAAACAGCAGTTTTCTTCCAGTGGAGATCTTTGCCATAGGAGTGTACTTATTGACATGATTTTACAGCAGGCACTTGCGACCACTTATCTTTAAAGAGATGGAGTTTAACTAAATGGATCCAATGAGATTTAAGAAAAAAAAAAAAAGGAAAAAAGAAAAGAAAAAGCAACTTTTTTTTTCTTTGCTTCTACCAAAAGAACCAGGGTATGATCCCACACCTGCTTGGCACCCACTAACATGCCCAGTTCATGGCTATGTTCAGTGCAATATCAGACCAAGCTGGTGGCACTACTGCCTTCAATTTTTAGACAACTTCTCCTATCTTAGTTTTTCAGTGACAGCTAAGTAAAAACTAAGAAAAAAAAAGAAATCCAAGAGAGAAGCACAGTTTACCTCAACCCAGCTGGCCAAGAATGACATTGTTGGTTTGGCAAAGTTACAAATAATTGAAGACACATAAACTCCACAGGCATGATTGGAGGCGTGTGGATGGAAATCCATGTCCAACTGCATTTTGGACAGAGCATAAATCCTGCTTCATTACCTATTTATTAGGAGCAAACTTTAAAACCTTCTGTGTGCTTTCTCTAGTGACTTTAGCAGCAGATGCCACTGCCTAACCTAACCTTAAAGCAACACAATTCTCATCCTAGTCACAGATAAATGTATCAATCCACAATCTTCAGGTCTCATGAAAAATAATTAGGCTTACAGCTATTGATTCCTGGATTTGGTCTGCCAGCCCAACATGTCACAGTCTCTTTTCAACTGAGTATTGAACAGGCAGTGTGGTCTTATCTCTAGTGTGTGCATATGAAGTGTATTTGTAGCAGCATGTTTGTGAGAATTCTTGTCTCTGCCTCTAAGTGTAGACTGATTTACCCTATTATCTGATTTTTTATTTTTATTTTTTTACAGTGTTCTAGACAATACAAAGTCAGTTTTTGCACAGAGTACAAAACAGCAGCTGGTTGGAAGACAGCAGAAGAGGAAATTGAGTTTGACATCTGGAAATCCAATTGTTCACAAGGCAATAGCTTAGGATATCACTTCTTAAAGCCAGCAGTTTCCTCTTTATCGCAAGGATAAAAGAACAGAACACAGACTAATAAACTGCCAATGTAACAATGCTAAAATACACTTTTAAGATGGTAGTAATGACCAGTAACTGAGATCAAGAGTAGACAAAATTTGAACAGCTGTGCAGTTTCTGTGGTCTGGCGAGGTGCATCGTTCTGCTAGCAGAGGCTGCTGCCTTCGAGTGCTGTTACACGTCCAGCTGTGCTGCACTTGTCAGAGTAGCATCCACATGGATGTGAGGATCCAAGGTCTCACAGCAGAATTTGCATTGTAAGGAGATGATCGGTATTATTGACTTCTCGTGTCAGTCATTTTACTGCTGTGGCTGATCACACCATAACAAAGTGAGGCCTGGACTTGGTTGTGATTGCACTTGATTGCTTCACTCTACTAGACACCACTAGACTTCACTAGTCTTGGGATTGTGTCGCAATCAGCGTCCCGCAGACTATCTGCCTTCCTTGAGAGATTACATAGCATCGGGCTGTGGAGAGCCTCAGAGCGTCTAATTGAAAACCCAGAGAAATCCCTGTGATGCGGCAGCGACAATAAGAGCTCCCTATAGAATAACAGGTATTAGGCTTGTCCATATTACAGCACGTCTACTGATACAAGTTAGGCAGCAGTGGCATAGAATCAGAGCATCAGGGTGTAGCAGTACTGAGGGATAAAGATATGTGTGGAAAGACAGACAAGGGGAAATAATCGCCTTTACAACTTATCAGTCTGTCCAGGCAGGAAATGGCATGGCCGTACCTGCTTCACCTGTACACTAAGGGCAGGCTAGAGGATATCCCCCTAAGACTCACTGCACTGGACAGTGGACAGGGGTTTGTGTCTCACACCTGCGGAAGGGGCATATGGTGGGAGAAACAAACGAGGCCACACCGTGTCTGTGTTTGTGCAACATGTGGTCTTACTCTTCGTGCTCTGACAAACTTCAAAACACTAAATGACGTTGTGATCTTGTAGGAATGTACTTTAGCTGCTGCAAATTAAATAACATCTGTGCTGCAGTTTCTCAGTATGGAGACGTTGCAGTGAGAAAGGAAGAATGGTCTAAAAGGAAAGAAAAGTGTAGAGATGGAAGGAGCTTAGAGTGGGATTAGTTGTGCTTGCATGTGACAAAAGAGATAGAACCAAGCACACAAAGATAAACAAGAGGCTGATATGAAAGGCTTGGGGGATGTCCTTCCGTTCTGTGAGACGCTAGGCTGACTTTTATTCTGCTTATTCTTACACTATCATTACAAAGCAGAGGAGAGGCTACAGAAACTTTACACAAGCTTAACTCTTATCCTAAGAGACAGCAATATTTTTGGACAAGACTTGCTTGCCTCTAACGCTCTGTAATAGAAATCACAGACAGCACAATAGAAAGTTCTTTTTTTAAGGTAAAGTGTGTTCAGTAGTTCAATGCTAGGTATTTTCATATTTTTTTTAAGATTAATAGTCTGCTATAACTTCCTTTTCTTCATTATTTCTCTGTACCTCTGTCTGTATCTGTCTGTAAGTGTGAAGTGGGTGATCTGTCCATGCATACAGTATAAGTGTGCAGAGAGCCACACGTGAGGATGTATTGTGTAGACACTGTGTTAAAATTAGTCCATCTGGGCTTTGGATTGTTAATTCTTTAGATCATCAGGGGTGTTATTGAGACTGACCAGCGTTGTCTGTATTTCTGCCCCCGGTCATCCTCAGGGATGAGTTTCATTTTATCTTTTAGAACAATTACCCTAGCAAATCATTGCAAACATGTAGGAACTGGGGTCAAAGGTGAGATCATGCTAGTGTTAGAGTAGAACTGCCATCAGGTAATCTGATATTCCAGAGAGCAACAGGAGTTGTAGCAACCAGTGAAACAAGACTGAGCACACAGATACTTGACTCTCCAGACATCTGATATCCATCCAACATCCATCCTGAGGTCAGGTGTGTTTGAGCAGAAACAGAGCATGTGACCCCAGCTGGGTCCTTTTGATGCAGAGCAGCTGCATGTAGATCTACTCTTAGCCCTTACTGAATGACTGAGCTTCTCACCAATTAAACTCTGATAATTTTTTTTTAAGACACCAAGGACAAGTGCATTTTAGTTTCAGTTTTCAGCAGGACTGTATTTGAATTTTATAGATGCCCAATGTGATAGCTTAGCTACCTTCATTACAACAGCAGCCCCATAACTTCAGTGTGATCAATAAGGATTTGCTGCACAGTTCACCCAAATAAAATGCTTGCAGAAATTACAAATACAATAATCACAAAAAGGCATGCTGGACTGATTTAATTTCAGTTCAGAATGCCTCTCAGCAATAAGGAGCATATTAACACGGCTGCTGCAACGCGAATGAACTATTGTTTTTTTTAATCCTGTTTGGAGCGACATCACATGGTCAATGCTACTTTTAAGCTGTTTTGATGATCATGCAGCACATCCCATTTAAGATATGCAGGAGTCAACATCATTAAGGAGTAAATGCATAAAATAAGGAAGAGAAACTTGTGTATTCGGAGCAATTTTAGTACCGCTGACAATGATGAGAGTTAAGTCATTTATTGAACCTCACACCACAACACATTTTAACAATAAAATAGATAGAAGGGAATAAGTTCTAACTGTAAGCATACATGAATATGTTTGTTTGTTTAGGGAAACAGCCACTATGTGCATGTGATAAAGTCTATTTTCATTTTCAGGAACTGCAGAAATCTTCGCTGTTGGAGCATTTTGGAGCAGAAAAAAACAGTGATGTTTAGAGCAAGAAAAATCCTATGGCTAGTTCAGTAGTGGGCTATTCCTAAAGTGATATACTGTATAATGACACCTGCGGGTCAGAGGTCCAACAAGAGGGATAAGTCTCACTCTGTGGACCAGGGATTTACCCTGAATCTCCTTCATCAAAGCATAAATTAACAACTGCAACATTGCGGCCAGAGTGCTGCTGTGATGCTATCTCATGTACACATTAAATCCCAGATACACGCTCTGATTGGAGGAGGGAGAGGAAATCCTCATCTTGAGTCCCACAATCATTAGCGTGAATCACAGCTGCAATTAAAACCTCGTTTATCTTAATTACTGAACTAATGAGACGAGTCCCGCCGGAGTGAGCCGCAGTCTCAGAGGACACTTGGGTTGAGGAGCGGCAAGGCAAGAGAGGAGTCATGCAGAGTCACACTTATGTCTGCAAACAAGCACGCCCTCACACTAATCTGAGCAGATAGACAGAGGCATATGTGTAAGTGTGCATGTACAAGCGCGCACATATAAAGAAATACAAACACATATGCATACAAAATGCATCCTCCGACAACCTTACCCTCCCACCTTTATCTTCTACCTCTATATCACCCTTCAGCTTCCATTATCTATCAAACTTATAATGATTTTATCAAGCCTACAGACTCCATCTCCATAAGGGCTTAGTGCGGTGCTATAACTCTTGATTTTGCAGCGACCGGGAATACATCGCACCACCTAATTAATGTCTTTTTAATGCTTTTCTCCTCTAGAGCTTAACTCAGCCAAGCTCAACTTTGCAACAAGCACAACATACACAACAATACAACATGTGGCAGCAGACGGTAAGTAAGACTGAGTAGGTGTGTGCACTGAATGGGAGCAGAGGGTTTATGGAGAGCTCAATAAAGAAGTGGGCTGGGTAGTGGCCTCTCTGTCCTGACCATACAGCAATCAAGTGCACACATAGATTAAAGCGCAGACCCTCACAAATATTGCATGACCGTGCACGTGCATGGACAAAGGGTCAAATTCCTTCGTTCAGCTGTGAGACTGTGCAGTGACTCAGCAGATGGTAGAAGAATGAATATCTTCATCACCACAAATTCCCATGGTGTGCCAAGCTTATCAAGCAGTGCCAGCCCTTATCAGCCAGCTGGCAATAGCGGAGGCACCGATGCCCCTCCATCCTGGCCATTCTGGGCTCAACAGGGGCCAAGCAGAGTTTAAAGGATACAGTCCACAGACGGTTGTAATCCTCCCAATGGGTGTTTATTTTCACCACGCAGATCAATGTTTCAGTCCTGAAGGATCTTCGAGCGATTATTCGTCCTTCAGGATTGAAAGACTGATTGCGGTTGAAATAAACACCCTGCGGGGGTATTAAAGAAGTGTTACAGCAGCGGATGGACAACAGAGTCAAAAGTGTTTGTGTGTTTTATCTTAATAACAATATGGAGTGCTTCATCTCTCTCCTGATTATTTGTTGACCAGAACAAACACAAGGATCACAATGAAAACCATTTAGCTGGACAACAGGTATAATCTGTGATTATAATGCACACATGCAGCACAATTGGTCCAATTACCCAGATCTGAGTCATAATTTAAATTGAATATTCCCCTCTCACAGAAGCTGTGTGATGGTCGAGAATAATTTATAACAAATGGTGCTGTCAAAATGATCGCATTCATTTTTGTGATTCATTTGTAATATTTGATACATTAGAAAGAAAAATTAACACAATTGGCACAGTTGGGTCTATACACAAGTTATGAAGGGTTCTGCAAATTACACAGGTGCCCTACCTCCCCTGTGTCAAAACAGGTGTCAGTGTTAACATGCTTCAATGAGAAGAAAGAAAACCCCTGCTGAGGGTAAACTGCTGGAACAGTAATCAGGTAAACTTATTTTCTTTCATCTCCAAATATGATGTCAGCAAATAACACTAACATTAAGTTAATGTGCACGCAGCTTTTGATTTACCTGTGTCTGGCTCGTATCCACTTCTATGGGTTGTGGTTTTCTGGGTTTATAGTTCTGTGTCTGTACCGCAGATTAGGCTTTGCATGTGCACAGTGTGAATTCCAGCAATAAACTCTATAGGCATTTGTCCAGGTGAAATACAGCCAGAGTGTGATCAAACTTATCATGGGCATGCATTATTTTAAAATAAGGAAATGAAGAGATGGATTCACACTGACTACTGAGTTGGAGAAAAGTTCAAACATGCATGGGAATACAGCATATAAGGTCAAAACAGAGTTTGTACAACTCTACTAAACTTGAAAGTCGGTATGTTTGTGATCACTTTCCTGCTGAAAAATAAAGGTGTTGCCAATCAGATGGCATTACATGGTGATCAAAATCTGATGGTATTTTACTGCATTCATAATTCCATCATTTGATAAGATCCCCCACACCACTGGCTGAAATGTGGCCCCAAACCATGTCTGAGCCTATAGCATGTTTTACAGATGGCTGTGGACACTCACTGTTGCAACTCTCTCCTGTGTAATTTGGCATACATCAGCATTTTCTTCCTGTTTCCCATCTTTAAAAATGGCTTTTTGAGAGGAACCCTGCCATTTAGACCATTTCTGATGAGGCTTCAGTGATGGATCAAATGAAGATCCAGATGCATCTCTCAGGTCCTGTGTCAGGTCTTTCCTGGACATGACTTTGCGATACTGTTCATCCGCTATAGATAGTTTTTTAGGCCTGCCCCTTCTCCACATGTCCAGTTTCCTCAGGTCAAGTTTTTGGCTCATAGCTCTCTGGGAATCAACCTTTTGGTGCAAAAAGCCGATTTTATGTCTCTCTTACAGTGTTATCGTTGGCATTTTCATAGATTCAACTAAAGAATTAGGGACAAATGATGTGTTTTTGTTTCTGGTAGGAACAAAGTACATTAAGATACAATTTAAAACTGGTTCTTTGCTAATTTGTGTGTCACGTGTAGACACAAAACTGGTTCATCCATCAAGTGCCTTTTTATGATTAAATGATTAATCTGTCAGTGTTAAGTGGCTTAACAAAAAAAAGTCCCCTGAAAATGGTCAGGTACTAGTACAGTGGACTGAAAATAAGTGAAAAAGCAGCCAATGTCCAAATAAAACTCTGAAAGACTTCCAGGAAACCTGAGGAACTAATACTCAAGACAACTTTAAAAGCTTACAAGAAGGTCTGGCTCCTTGGATGCCAAATGAGGGGTGACTCAAGACTTTTGCACATTACTGTAAGTATGGCTTATTTATATTTAATGCTTAATATTCCCTTTCACTTATTCCACTTAGAAGAAATTAAACAAATTCTATATTAATTCCATTATTTTTTTCTTTCCTCTATCAGAATCCTCAATCTTAAAGAGAAAAGCAATTTATCACAGTCAATCACAGCAAATCTTTTAATACGTTTTCATTTAAACCGATTAAAAGCTGTAGCGATAAAATAACAGCACCTTAGAAAAGAGAGTGATTTACTACAGCGGGGGAAATTTAGGATATTGTCATCATTAGCTGTTCTGAGTTATGCTCGCTGCATTAGAAGCTAACCGTGAGATAAACTGGCACAGGTGTAAACATGACAGCTGAATCATTCTGAGTGTTGACTTAATCTAGTTATATTCATAATACGGGGTGCATTTAAAGTTTATCCTGTTACATAGTCAGTCGATATTACTCTTATTGTAGCTTCTCCCAGATATCCATCTACTCCTTTAAGTTTAAGACAAGCTTACCAGTTTTACAGCATAACAAAGCATGCTCAACATTAAGCCGGTGCAGTGGCGCATAAAGATTTAAAATTAAATTGAATTCTTTATAATACCGTTTATATAATGAATATATAATATTGTTTATATAATGAGTTGTAGTTAGTTTTCACGTCATTACAAATGTCAGTAACAGAATACCCGTCTATCTGAGTCAATCCTAGATGTGGATCACCACCAAAGTTTAACTTTGAGCAACCTTGCCCCAGGGTCAATCTGTCCACCAACTTTCATGAAGTCTGTTCAGTTTGTGAGATATCTTCCTGGCAGACAGACAGACAAAGTAACTGGCAGGCATAAACATCATATCCTTGGCAGAAGTAAGAAAACTGAGTATTTAATGCAGGATCACTGCTTCATCCTTATCAGCACCATACAAGCTGTACAACTCGAAAGTAAAACTCTCCGATATAGTAACAACAACACAAGTTAGGGATTTTTGAAGCATGCTTGATATGGTGGTCATTTGTTTTGGCACTTTATCTCAAATCTAAAACAATAAAAGAAATAAATAAAGCAAAAGGAGACAGCAATAGAAAATCATGACATCCTTCTCTTCTGCCAAAGGTAAAATTTGTCACGCTGACAAATCATAATCCTGTTTTGATGGCACGAGCCAACGTGAGAATGATAACACAAAATGAAGGCTGACTTCACCAAAACAGTGATTAATAAATGCTTACAGCCAAGCCTATTCTCCAATTCTGAGGCGCTCCTCTCTGCTGTTATTGACTGCTGTGCTTGATGAGACTCGTCTATTATTACTGCGGAATTATGATAAGAGCTGATCGATTCCCCCTCTCTGTGCCGTGGATGTCAGATTGATTATGTGACTCAGACCTGAGATGATGGTGTAGCCGATTCCTCTTGGTCGACCAAGATCCTGGTCAATGGCTGTTATCTTCCGCACTTCGTATCCCTGCAGAGTTGCACACACATGCACAGAACATAACCTGTAAGCTGCATGTAATCTTCATGGACACATTAGTTCTTACAGAGTAGTTACCACTTTAAGTTGACACGTCGAGGAAAAAAGAGTATTGCATGCTTGAATTACACTTAGCAGTTATTGCTAAATAAAATAAAACTACATTTCCCTTTTTTTGGCCTTCAAAAAACAGGACCAGATATGCGTTTTATGCCAGGGAATCAGACATCTGTAGCCAAAACATCAGCTACAAAATATTTGTGATCATATCAAAACTGTAAATGTCCACTTTTCTCTCACAAAGACATGACCATCAAATTTTTAAAACATAGCTATTGTATTTCCAATTCTCCTTTTGTATCTCTTCAATGGATCGGGACAAAAGCAAAAGTGCAGGCAAATCACAAACAATTTTTCTTTATGTGTGTTATTAGCATTTCATTGGGGTTTATTTCTCCTTTCATTGTTTCCAAAGTTCCCCTCCTGCATCAATGACTCTGCTACTCAACAAAACCACAGTATGACAGTTGGGAAAAAAAAAAAAAGAAGCTAAACGAAAGACAGAAAGCTATTTGAAAAGTCTTTGATCCGCTGAGCTTTCTCAGCCTTCTTGCCTCAATCAGACACAGCGGTGGTACTTAAAAACCCCCGTGCTGCAGTGTGAGATTGAGAGACCCTCCCTACTTCCTTCCTCCTCTCCTCCCCCCTCCCTCCCTCCCATCTCAGCCCTCTCACTCACACCCGAGCAGGCTGCCTCCCATTGATCCTGCAAATTGTGTCTAAGACGTGTTTATGCTCCATTTCTGCCAAAGCATCTCCTGTCATTGACCAATTACAGCAGAATCAATTACAAGCCTTTTAGAGAGACTGATTCACACCAATCACAAACTGAGAGGGAAACACACACGCACGCGCGCGCACACACACACACACACGTATGCACGCACACAAATGAGAAAGATGCAGGGACATACTAAAAGAGGAATAAGAGATGGAGAAAGTGAGTGGGGAGAAGTGATGCTGAAGTAATATGAGCAATATTCTCGAGCTGTCCACACAAGTGCAATATGTTCAATCAAGCGTCAAAGATACAATCCCTCCCCTCCTGCACATGCATGCAGACACACACTACCACGTATACACCAAACCTCTTCTCCCTCTTTTCATCCTTTCATTTCTAGCTATACAGTGCATTACCCCCCTACCCATCCTCCTCTCCGTCTCCTCATTGAGTTGACAGCCAAATTGCGTTTGTCCTAGAAGGGGCCTAAACGTCAGTCCAAGCACAGATTCACGGCTATAACAGCTAAAAACCCTGCCCTGTGATTTCATCTGAAAAAAAATAAAATTCTTCTACTCCTCTGTCAAACTTTTCCCTGGATGACTGCTTGATTGTCTCTAGAATAAAAGAAACACAGAAACAGAGAAACAAACAGACCCTGAGAGAGGCAGCGGTAGAAACAGAGTGCGCACACTTACACCTTTGAGAAATGACCTATGACAGGGACCCAAGTTTGATATCGCTACGTGTAAATGTCAAGGGCCTTGAGAACGGTTGACACTCATTCCGTCACTGTACGCCCTCGGCTTATCACTACCAAACACTGCATAATGGAAATGACACGCAATACCACATGAGGTCATTCAAGGTGTGTCTGAGTACAAGTGTGGTTCTGCTGCTGGCTTGTATTTATGTGTCTTGCTCTAAGCACTGTTGTAATCCTGACTGTATCTGTAGTAGGGTCAAGAGGGCTAAGTAATAGATTTCTGATTTTGGCTGTGCATCTGCCGTGACCTTCTCTTCCATCGTACCCGTAATAGGATTAGACACTGCCCCCTACTGTTAGAGGCAAGAGATGAAACACTCCAAGGTGGTATTACTGAGGATTAAAGCTTCCCAGCGACTGTGATACAGAATTCACTTACTAATGTTAACTTTTATAATCCAAAGTAATTGCACTCTTTTAAACCTTTCCGCTTATTCCATCATCTAACTTTATACCTTGCTTCCTCGGCTCTACAGTTGTCTCATTCCACCGCATCTTCCCATACCCTCACACCTCCCCCTGCCTTTCTTCCTCTTCCTCCTGTTGTGACCTTCCTGGTGACAGTTGATGAATCAGAGAGTCTGGGAGACACCAGGCTTCGCCTCTGTCATGCCCCGTTAATATGCATGCAAATGTAGCACTTGACATTTCTACTACAGCACGTTTGGGCTGGGAACGAGGGACGTGCGGGTTGTTGTGTGAGTCGGGGGGCTGATTTGGGTGAGAGACTTTGGAGGAGGGGACAGAACTGATAGAGTGAGAAACAGAAATCAGGACGGACAGTGTTATGCCCCTGTGTGTAATTCTCTCTCTACAAGTGGAAACATCAGTAGCTGGACCATTAGCCACCTGGGAACTGTTTAAGGGCTGAGCCGGGAGAGTGAACATAATGGTGTACAGGGAAACCGATAGCCATTATAAACCTACTTGAAACTGAAACAAAGCTAAGGTCATTTTGATACCCCACTGTACTTCATGTTATACTGAGACTTCACATATATGTAACAGTATGAACACATAAGAGCATAAAGCCTGTAGAGCCAGTGACCTTTGCCAGGGGCCTCACATCCGTGAAGCAGGATTGCAAATCTATAACAGTAATTATCACCTCCAAACACCACAGTGCTGTTACCCTTGGTCACAGGGGGGGCTGGAGCCTATCCCGGCTGCCATACACTCTTAACCCAAATTAGTTGAGTTTACTAGAAAATCGTGTGGAAACCCGTTGCCTTAAACCATTCTAATTTTTACACAAAGATGAAACTCAAAATGTTTAGTAGTCTTTGCCAAAATTGATTAGGTCATATAAATTACTTCCTATTTATGTGAGCTAATCAATATTAGTAAATACTACTAAACATATTTGATACATTGTACTAATTAACACAACTAAACATGTTGTATAAAATTACTATTTTAAGCTACATTTACATGTAAATCAAATAAACACTTAAAGGTGTTTATATTTTGTTAAATGGACTCATTCTTATATAGCGCTCTTCAACTCTGACTAAGAATTTATACAACACGTTTACATTTACCCATTCACGCAAGCACTTCCATGCGAAGTGCTTTTATTGTCTAACATTCACACTCAAAAGCTTGCGCTGGGAAGCAACTTGCCCAAGGATACTTTGGCACGCAACCTGGCGCAGCCAGGAAATGAACCGCCAACCTTGCAATCGGTAGGTGACCTGCTCTACCTCCTGAGCTAAAGCCACCAGGAGGTGTGTTGTTGTTAATATAAGTAATACCATTTCCTCTGATACAATTAATTACCCTTTTGATGTAACAGGCATTGAACTGCAGTAGATAATGCGAGATTACCAGTCTAGAACCACTGAACTTGCTGGGCTTCACTTCAAAAGCATAATATCTTCAGTAATCTCTGTTTAACAAGTTCATTACACTCTATATTTTTGTAGAGAAGCACAGTTAACTAATTTTAGTTAGTAATGGGACAACATTTTTACCAAACATGAAAGAATAAGTAATGATTACTAAAAAGTTTAATTACAATTAATATCTGGGTTAAGAGTGTAGGATGAGAGGCAGGGTACTCCCTGGACAGGCTGGCCTAACACACAGAGACGTACAACCATTCACACTCACAGTCACACCTATGGGTGATTTAGAATCACCAGTTAACCTAACCCCACTAAGTGCATGTCTTTGGACCGTGAGAGGAAGCCAGAGTACCTGCAGAGAACGCATACAAACGCCACACAGAAACAAGAAGGTCTGCCACAACAGTGTTCACTACTGCACCACTGTGTCACCTTTGTTATATATACCTCCTGAATAATCGAACAGTACAGCAGGATGGACATAAGAGCTGGAGATGAGAAATGAGGTAAAAGATAAGTGGAGCATGCTGGCATCAGAGCAGCAGAGAAAGAAAGAAATGGAAAAGATGCGATGGTTTCACATAAATCCTGCAGGAAGAGGAGACACACTGTGGTGGTGAGATGCCAGGTGGGATTACATTACTGACCAGGGGAACATCCTCCAGTATGTTGGTACTGTAGGGCAGATTGGTGAAAATGGGATCCATGTCTTGGACATCAGTGATGATGATAGCCAAGCTGGCAAGCCGAGACAAAGGTCTTATTTTGTCTTGATCCTGCCAGAAACCAAAAAAAAAAGAAAGAAAAAAGTACAGTGCACATTTAATAGCACTAATTCAGCTGTACTGACATAGACAACATTTTCACACTGTACTGTATGTGTGCTGACCGTAGCGTTGACAGTGAGCTGGTAGGCTGATGTTGTCTCATAATCCAGAGGACTGGTCACAGTGACAGTGCCTCGGGCGCTATCAATAGCAAAGAAGGGGGAAGGCGGCTGAAACGAGAAGAGAACACTGCCCCCGGTGCCTTGGTCTGGATCTGAGGCGTTCACCACGAATATGGCTCTGCCCACTGCTGTGTTCTGAAAACACATTAAAGGAGACACACAGAGAAGTGACTACAGGCAAAGAATGAGCTAAGTGTAGTGTAGGGAGATATTTCCCTCTAAAAGTACAGTTAGAAAAAAAGAATACTAGTAGGTACAGAACCTCCGACCTTTATGTTTATGTACAGAGAAGCTTTACTAAATTAATTACTAAAGCATTATTTTAGAAAACAGTCTAGTTGTGACTGTGATTGATCCCCTGCAGCTTTTCCCCTAAATCATGACATCTACAGTAATAAGAATGCATTCGTAGTCAATTTGGATGAATAAGAGCAATGATTAAGAAGGCTGCTTCAAACACTTGTTGGACTGGCCAAAGGGTTGACTCAGCAACTTGTCAGTAGCCCCAATGACAAATGGTGGTGGACGCCCCAATATTGGTAGTGACAAATTGAATAAAAATGGACAAAAGAGAAAAAGATCAAAGAAGTGAACTGAACTGTCGTCGGGCGCTTGCCTGCCACGATGCATAAACAACACTACAGTACGAAGAAGGAGCACTGATGATAATGACACAAATGTTTAACCCCACCAGCAAATGCTGTACTAAAAATACTCATTCAGACTTTTTCTGAAAAGTTTGAAAGAAGATGAGACCACAGCTCTACTTTAGCCTGGCAGTCCCACAAACAGAGCCTAAACTGATGTGAGAGTGAAACGATAATGGCAGCATTTGTTTTGAGTTGTCCGCGGAGATGGAGGGACCAGGCTTTAATTCTGCCACACAAGACAAATTGATGGCAGATTAGGCAGAATAAAACACCACTGTTTACAAGAGAAAGAGCAACCTTTTGACTTACCTTGATAAAGCAAATTGTTACAATAAAGCATCTCCTGTTGTCCTACAACACTGTCAGAAAGCATTTGTTGCACCTTGCAGTCAGTAAACATATGCATTGCCAGTCTGTGTTGCCCACAAAAATAGTCTTGTGTGTCAAAGAGCTGAAGGCAAAGAAATATCATATAACCCGAAAAGCTGCACGATGCCATACCAGAGGGTCATGTGTGGGGAAAAAAGGAAAAAGAAGAGGTTGCATAAAAAAACTGAGTTTCCAGGTTTTGCCGAAACGTTTGTCTGTCAGTGTGAGGAACATCTTCATTAATTGGAATTTTATCTCAAAATAGGCACATGCACAATTAATAAGAAATGAGAATGCCTACAGATACTGGGGGGAGAGATGTGAAGGAGAAAGGGAAGTATCCTGGTGCGCTACTAAAAATGAAATTTTAAAAAACCCATAACACTTGCACAAGGCACCAACTCTCTTCTCGTTTGCCACACCTGTACACACAGACCATAGTGTGTGTGGTCTTGTCTTAGTGCAGGGGGAGGGTGTGACCACATGGGGAGGTCACGGTGTCGAACTGAGCTGGGCCCTGAGCCAGAGCTAAAGTGACACAGTAAGAGAGCAGTTGACCCTGCAGTCTGTCTGCGCTGGTGTCAGGGGAGTGTAGAAGCCTGTTTGCGTGTGCATGTGTAAACAGCCTGGGCCTGGATTACTAGGGGAGTACGCTTCTTTAGACAGCAGGAACAGAACGGGACCGTGAGACGTATGTATGCATGCAAATGTAATTTGTGTGATTAAATGGGTATGTTTTGCAGTGGTCTCCACTCAAACATACACAGTGTTGGACGCTGGTCTGTGTAACTGCACTGAGCTTGATTATCATTGGAGAATTTAAGGACGGACACAAAATGTCAAGCAGAGTTTTTTAATTCCTGGAATTCTCATTATGCTGTGTAATGCAGGCAGACAGGGTCCCAGATAATTTCTGAGACTTATGTAGTGAAAATTCATGCAGTTCAAATTTTTTCAAAACGCAAACCTGAAAGTTGTGAAAGCTCAGACGCTATTGTAGGCCTCGGGTTAACATTGTGTTTCTTTCTGCGCCGTTGCTGTGACTGGAGGGAAAAACACTGTGGCTACGCGAGTGAAAAAGCAAGAGTGGAAAACCCCACTTCTTGTTGAAAAAATGAAAACCCTCAGAACAATAACTAGACTTGACAACTTTCAGTCACTTTCCCCATGCGCTGCTCTTTTTGGTCCCTGAGAAGCTCTATTGCAACACCGTGAGCGCAACCTGACTGACAATTACCGAGTGAAGGAACAGAGTTACTAATCCACTCCCCCACAACAATAACTGCATTTGAATAAACATCTAAGCTGCATTTCTCAGATATATTTAATATGTTTGTCAAGTTGTCTGCTCATGAGAAAATTGGAAACACCTCTAAAGGTACCCCACAGCCTGCAGCACAACACCAGAGTGCAGGAACAAATTAATAGGATGGAAATATACAAAATCAAACTCTAGGTGAATTAATTAAATATTGTGGCATGTT
This sequence comes from Bujurquina vittata, assembly GCA_015106715.1. Lineage (NCBI taxonomy): Eukaryota > Metazoa > Chordata > Actinopteri > Cichliformes > Cichlidae > Bujurquina > Bujurquina vittata. Next base: position 15,896 of record VUQK01041161.1, read on the forward strand.
TGTGTGTATGGCATGAATGCTGACATTATCAATTCCCCTTTGATGTCAAGGAGGCAGTTTGATGGTTAAATGTTGGGTGAATATGTGTGTGTGTCTGTTTTTGGAAAGAGTGTTAGGATGATAGTGTGTGTGTGTGTGTGTGTGTGTGTGGATAAAGTATGTGATCTGATGTATCCTTTTCTTCCCCTCAAGCATGCCAGGTTCTATCTCCCTTTGCGCAGCAACCTGTGAAACAATAACTCATAAACACCGCCAGGGTCAAACGCCACAAGGTTCAGTAAATAACGCCACGCACTCCGTATATGTAAACACACACACACACGCACACACGCACCAGCACCAGTTTTGATCTCTCACATTTGACAGACGCGCAGCGTTCAAAGTACTTCAAGCAACAGCAGTTCAAAGCTTTGCTGAGACGCGCAGATGACCAACTCTCAACAGAACGTGTCAGTGTGCCAGTGTGGCGCTTCGCAGGTTAGCAGGCTCGGCTGCGTGCAGGTGAAGCTCGTGTCGGAGCTGCTATTCGATTCTGGAATCGCTCCCCGAAAACAGAATATGAGCAATACCCAGTCACATTATTCAGTCTTATCTTCCTGCTTCCCTTTAGTCTCTGAAGGTCAAACTGCTCAGTTTGCATAAACGCTGCATTTTAATACTAAGAGCACAACAATAAAGCAACCTATTTAAAGAGTTGCCTTGGATCGGCAGCTTCTCTTGATGGATTTCTCTGCAGTCAATCACTACAGAGCACTATGGCCTGTAATGTGCTCTAAGCAGCCATTACACAGTATTGTCTTCTTGGACTTTTCTGCCTTCCAGTTGGTCTCAGTGCCCTTCCTGTCAGGCTATTGATTGGACCTGTGTGAAGTCAATGTGGGCGACCAGGCGCAAAATGCAAGGCAGGGAATTATTCTGTTTTTATTAGCCTAAGAGACTATGTGATCATTTCTCCATAAAGGAGACAGATAATAAAAAAAGGAGGAAAGAATGGCAACTAAACTGGATACTACTGGAGAACCATGTATGTGTCACTACCTATACCTTCAGAAAAGCAAAAGCCAATTGGTTTGTCATGGCACATATTCCTGCATATACACCTTGACAGTGCTTTGCAGCGTTTGAATAAATGGAGCTATTTCCTTGGGAAGAAGAATGTTAAGTGGAGAGATGGTTGAAGAGGGATGAAGACAGTTCCCTGCTGTGTCTTATCTGAAGTGCACTGTGGGAATCACTCTCTTCTCCCTCTGAGAGCCACTACTTATGAAAGAAGGAGGAACATACTGCAGATATATAGAGAGAGATAGAGACGGAGGAGCTTTCTGTTTTGGTACACTATTCAGATCATAACTGAAAGACGATTCTAATTTGGTTTCATAATACATTTAAAAAAATAACAATAAAAAAAGTTCAAACGCAATTGCACTGATATTTAATTTCTTACACTGAAAGTTGAAAATTTTACAGTACATACAATAACAGAGCAAAAAAAATAAAAAATCCCCCTTAAATTTCTATAGTCAACAAATTCCAAAATAAAATGATGCTTCTGCAAAATTGATGAAACTTTTGTGGGGGTCATTCTCAAAAGGAAGAAATTAGGAAACACTTTTCTGAC